>SKCR01032199.1:0-142737 GCA_019454045.1 Zanthoxylum bungeanum | reverse complement strand
TCAAAACGTTCATAAAACTCAAGAAACTATACAAAATATTAAGTTAAATGAGTGGGAATAGTGATATAAATACCACTCATCACTTTCCTGAAGTAGTATGTCACTGACCTAGAGATCGATCTGTCACTCCGCGATCTGGAGAATGTTAAGCAGAAATCGGAGGAAAGTTTTAAGGAATACGTGGACCGATGGATGGGTCAGTTGTTGAAAATGCAGACTAGGCCCTCGGAGAAGGACCAGATTAAAATGATCATCAAGGGCACCAAGCCTCCATTTACACACAGCAAGTTAGGAGGATGACCTCCATGATTACTGATTTTCGGCAGTTGATGGAAACTGTCATGGATATTGAGGAAGAAGAGGCCGAGAATAGAAAATTCTATGGTCTGAACAGGAGGCCCATTGGGGGAACATCGGGAACAAAGCCTGTTTCTCTGCTGAATTGCCGCTATCCGGAACCGGAGATTCTCCAACTTGGGTAGGCCCTTGTCCAAGGTATTGGAGAAGTTGAGAGACAAGACTTCTGTCACCCCTAGAAGCCAAACCATTACCCAATCCCCCACCACCAATTATAACCTAAGCCTTTACTGTCACTTTCACCAACAAAAGAGCCATGACACTGACAATGCGCCCGACTCCACGACCACCGCCATGAAATCCAAGCCTGATAGACTCCAAGAATACCTGACCCAGAAACAGAACAGCCTGACACACACAGAAACCCCTTACCCAATTACCCACCGTCGTACCACCACCAGCCTATGTGATCAATTCTGGCCTCCCAGAAGACCTTGTCCTAAATCCTCCTTCCACCCTCAAGCCTTTTGCCTTGGAATTTGGGATAGTACTAGTGAAGATGAGACAGAGTAGGGGAAAAGCTTTTGGCTTGATTTCTCTAGCAGTGATGAGGAGAAGTAAGGGGAATGACGCATAGCGGTCGCTTTTACAATGATATGGCAGAAAAGGGTAAGGAAGTTTTGACAGATGGTAGGGAAGTGGTTGAGACTACAGAAAATACTGAGGGGGATATAGTGCTGAAGCAATTGAGGAAGACTAGAGCACAAGTGAGTATCTGGGAACTGTTATGTGCATCTCGAGAGCATAGGCAGGCCATGGTTGAGGCCTTGAGCAAGATTGTGGTACCAGAGAAGCCCAACCCCTGCAATGTTTGTTGGGTCAGTTCAGAAAGAAGCTTTGCAGATATCGTTTCTGAGGATGAACTCCCGTCGGAGGGGAGAAATCATAATAGGCCTCTATTTATCAGGGCCGAGTGAGGGGCAAGAAAACTTCATGTGTAATGGCAGATGACGGTTCGTCCATCAATGTGTGCCCGTTGAAAATTCTGGCAAGATTGGGTAGGAAAGCAACAGACTTGGACCCCTCCAGTATGACTATTAAGGCTTATGATGACAGTAAAAGGGGAGTTGAGGGTACTTTTGTGGCTATGGTCAAGGTAGGGCCAATTGAAGATGAGGTTGAGTTCACAGTGCTGGACATCCCAGCCACTTTTGCCTTATTGTTGTGATGGCCTTGGTTTCACAAACTTGGGGGCGTGCCTTCCACTTTGCATCAGATGATCAAGTTCCCGTATGAGGGAGAAGTTGTCACCATCCGAGCTGAGTTAGATAATGCCGTGGCTGCCTTGGAGATACAACCTTTCACGAGGTTTCAGGTGTCAGCTACTTTTGAGGAGTGGGTGGATCCTAGGGTGGCTAGGATTATGGAGAAAGATGAAGTTTGAGCCGGGTAAAGGTTCAAATTGCCAGATTTCAGAGGACAGGCACTCGGAAAGGTTTGGGGTACAAGTCTGATGAAGAAAAGCCAAAGGTCAAGAAAAAGGGCCTGAAACTGATGGAATGTTTTGTGAAAGCTTCATGATATCAATGGGAGCCTGAACCTATGGAAGTTAATGGGATTGTGGTGCCTGGATTTGAGATCTTCCAGGATTTGTTGGGTGAGAAACCGTTGACTAAAGAAGCTGTGGAAGCAGAGAATTGGGAAGAAGAATTGATGAAGTTGGAGAGCCTGACTCTGGGAGAGGACGAAAAGCCTGAGGAAGACCTGATTGCAGAAGAAGAAGTGTCTATAGATGATGAAGACATTTACCTTCCTGATTTGTTTGAATGTACTTCCGCATTATCCAATAATAAAGACATTTCTTTTGCTTACTTGCCTGAGTCATTTCCATTTATTCTGTACGAATCAAGCATATTTGATATCAGTTCGACCAGAATTACTGCATTTAACTTGGGTACGCTTGAGAACCCCAAGGAAATTCTGATTGCAAGTGAAGTTACCTCTGAACAGAGGGAGAAACTAGAAGAAGTGTTGGTCAGATATGCCAAAGTGTTTGCTTGGTCCTGTGAGGAATGCCCGGGGTAGACAGAAATATTGCCCAACACACAATACCAACTTATCCGAATATGAGACCAATAAAACAGAAACTTCGACGGATGAGACCAGAATGGGCTGAGAAAGTCAGAGAGGAAGTTAAGAAACAGATAGATGTGGGGTTCCTGGAAGTAGTAAAGTATCCTGAATGGTTGGCTAAAGAAAGATGGGAAGGTCAGAATGTGTGTAGACTACAGAGATCTCAACAAAGCTTGTCCGAAAGATGATTTTCCTTTGCCACATATAGATGTTCTGGTTGATAGCGCGGCTTTATCCGCTATGTATTCATTTGCAGATGGGTTTTCAGGTTACAATCAGGTTCTCATGGCTGAAGAAGACAAACATAAGACTGCATTTGTTACTGAGTGGGGTACTTATTGCTACAAGGTTATGCCGTTTGGGCTTAAGAATGCGGGGGCTACTTATCAGCGGATGGCCACTACACTTTTCCACGACTTGATGCACAAAGAGATTGAGGTGTATGTGGATGACATGATGGTGAAATCAGAGACCAGATTTGGGCATATTGAAGCACTAGAGAGGTTTCTTCAGAGAGTTGACAGATACAACCTGCGGCTAAACCCTAAGAAATGTGTGTTTAGGGTGATATCAGGGAAATTTCTTGGTCATACGGTGGGAATGAGCGGAATAGAGGTAGACTCCGAAAAGATCAAGGCAATCACAGAAATGCCTGCACCGAAGATAGAGAAAGAAGTCAGAGCATTCTTGGGAAAAATTCAGTACATCAGTCGGTTCATCGCCAAGTTAACGTCAGTATGTGAACCTATCTTCAAACTGTTGAGAAATGATCAGCCAGTGAGATGGAATGAACAGTGTCAGACAGCCTTCGACAAAATCAGAGAGTACTTGGTAAAGCCTCATGTATTGAAACCTCCGAGACCGGACAGACCTTTGATATTGTATTTGGCTATAGAATCAGAAGCACTGGGGGCTATGATGGTACATGCAGATGAGACAGGGGTGGAACATGCAGTTTACTATCTGAGTAAGAAGATGCTCTCGTATGAGGCTCGATATCAGGAAGTTGAGAAGATCTGTCTTGCAGTGGTATAGGCTTCCAGAAAATTGCGGCATTATTTCCAGTCGTACAAGATCCAGGTAGTGGCAAAGGAAAATCCTCTGAAATATCTTCATTCGGTGCCTTCACTAGTGGGGAAATTGGGCAGATGGTTGGTATTGCTGACAGAGTTTGACATTGAGTATCTCACCTCCAAAGTGATCAAAGGGCGAGCAGTAGTAGAGTTCCTGGCATTGCAACCTATTGAGGGGGATCAATATAAGTTTTAATTTCCAGATGAAGAGATATAAGCAATAACAGTTCAGAGATGGAAGATGTATTTTGATGGAGCAATGAATTACGAGGGAGCCGGAATTGGGATCGTGATAGTGACCCCCGAGGGAGAGACCTTGCCTTTAGCCAAGAGGTTGACATTCAGAGTGACTAATAACATGGCTGAATATAAAGCATGTGCTTTTGGTTTGACAGTATTGATAACCTTCAAGGCCGGGAGTGTGGAAGTCTACAGAGATTCTATGTTGGTAGTCCAGCAGATGCGAGGAGAATGGGAATTGAAAGAAGAACGGTTGAAACCTTACCTTTTTTACCTCAGAAATTTGGCACAGGTTATCCCCGAGTGTAAGTTTCAGCACTTACCGAGAGAAGAGAATCAGATGGCAGATGCATTGGCTACACTTGCAGCAATTTGGGAAAATCCAGAAAAGTTAGTGATGAAACCGTTGATACTGGCAGCAACGGCAAGCAAACCTGTTTATGAGATAGAAAGAATTCTGGAAGTTGAGGTCGACGACGGTAAACCTTGGTATTATGACATTCAGAGGTATCTGGAACATGGTGAACTCCCGGAAGGGGCAGGCAGAAAAGACAGAATAGCCATCCAGAAGTTAGCTTCCCAGTATGTGACTTTGAAAGGGGAACTGTACAAGAGGCAAGCAAACGGTATTCAGTTGAAGTGTTTGAGAAGGGAAGAAGCTCAACATGTAATGGAAGAGATACACGCCGGGGTATGTGGTCCGCACATGAACGGGTTGAATCTGTCCCGCAAGATAGTGAGACAAGGTTTTTATTGGTCAACCATGGAAACAGATTGCGCGAAGATGGTGAAGCACTGTCATGACTGTCAAGCACATGGTAATTTGAATCACTTACCGCACAGATAGTTGTACGGGTTGTCAGAGCCGTGGCCTTTCTCAGCATGGGGAATTGATATGATTGGGGAAATTCGACCGAATGCATCAAATGGGCATCGCTTCATAGTAGTGGCAGTAGATTACTTCTCGAAGTTGGTGGAAGCCGAATCATTCCGTAATGTTACAGCAAAGCAGATGGCAAAGTTTATAGCTCGGAACCTCATTTGTCGGTATGGTATGCCGCATCATGTAGTGACAGACAACTAGGTCCAGTTTCAAGGAGAGACGAAGGCAATGTTACAGAGGTATGGGATAGGCCACCACAAGTCGTCACCGTACAGGCCGCAGGCAAATGGGGCAGTTGAGGCAGCCAACAAGACTATAAAGACAATTTTAGCCAAGATGACAGAGAATTGCAGAGATTGGGCCGAGAAATTACCGTATGCTTTGTGGGGGTACAGAACATCAGTAAGGACAGCAACATGGGCCACACCTTACTCCTTGGTCTATGGAATGGAAGCAGTATTGCCGGTAGAAGTAGAAATACAGTCTATGAGGGTATTAACAGAGGCAGAATTACCAGAACAGGATTGGCCCGCACAGAGGTTTGATCAGTTAGCACTATTGGATGAGAAAAGAACGAAGTCTTTGTATCACATGCAGTTGTATCAGAAGAGACTAGCCCGAGCATTCAACAAGAAAGTACGTCCCACCAAGATCAGAAAAGGTGATTTGGTACTTAAGCAGTCGAGGCCGTCAACGACAGATCCAAGAGGAAAATTCAGACCAAACTGGGAAGGACCTTACATAGTACAGAAGGTAATGGGAAATGGAGCAGTGAAGCTATCAGACTTGGAAGGAAACGAGTTCACCGAGCCGATCAACGTAGACAGATTGAAGCGATACTTTGCCTGAGGGGGAGAAGGCTGAGCAGTTACCACGGGAATTAGTAGAAGACCTAACCCAATGGAATAAGAAAAGCATTCATGCATACACGTAACATTGCATTCTCTTCGTGTTCGTTTCTGTTTTGTGTTCGCAGGTTCGAAGAAAAGAGAAAGCGGCAGAAATAAGCCAAGCAGCGTCAATGCAATTTCAGTTTTTGGGATGAGTCCCAAGGGGCAAGGCCCATATCAGCTTGGGGGCGAGGCCCATATCATGTCATCTCCGGGTATGGAGACACATCATCAGTTCGAGGGCGAGGTCCCTATGGTCAGCGGTGTTGGGCCGAGGTGCCCAGGGTCGAGGTGCCCCCGTTGTCGGTTGTAGTTCCAGGTCGAGGTGCCTAGGATCGAGGTACCCACTACATCATCAGTTCGAGGGTGAGGTCCCTATGGTCAGCGGTGTTGGGTCGAGGTGCCCCCGTTGTCGGTTGTAGTTCCGGGTCGAGGTACCCAGGGTCGAGGTACCCACTACATCATCAGTTCGAGGGTGAGGTCCCTATTGTCAGCGGTATTGGGTCGAGGTGCCCCCATTGTCGGTTGCAGTTATTGGGATGCGTCCCAGGATCGAGGTCCGCTGCAGCACCAACTCAGCTCGAGGCAGCAGCCGAGCCAGGTAAGTGAAAATGCATTGCATAACTTTGATAGGATTGTTCAAAGTCACACACTGCACAAGTCCCATCAAAGTGGGGGCGACTGTAGGCATCGCATTTTCGCATGTGAAACCCGATGATGAGTCTCAGTTGGAGGCACTACCTTTTTAGCTAAGGATATTGCGGGAAACGGAGGCCGGAAGGGGAAATTCAGAATAAGTACGTCATCAAGTTCATTTCACAAGTTCACTGTCTTCGTTAGTGCTGCGTTCGTTACTTCGTTCGAACGTCAGACAGATTGCGGACGTTCGTGTAGCGTTCGAATGGGCGTTCGAACGGAGTCGGTATTTCTGGTTTTGCTGCTAGCCTCACACCCCAGCCCAATTAGCCCCCCAAAGCCCATAAAACACATCCCAATTTATTTAAATTAAACATTAAATATTAAATAAAATATTTAAACCATTTACCAATTAAATAAAACATAAAATATAATCATACCTAATAAAGATAAATCAAATATATTAACTTCCTAACTAAACAAATCACATACTAAATTAAAAAGATGTCATGCCTAATTAAAATCAATCATAACAAATTACAGATATTGACTTCCTAATCTAAACAAATTTTGTCCCCCATCAAATCCCTAGCTTTCCTTATCTAACACCAAATCATATCTATCTTTAATGCCAAAATCCCTTCATTGTGAGACAAGGTAGAGCCCTAGCCATTCTCTATATAAACAACCCCTAACCAAGACATGGATCCTCTAGCTCGTACAGATAACTCACACAAAAATCCCAACACAAGAGCCTTAGCCACTCACGGCAATAGCAACAAGAAGAACATAAATAATTCCCTTCATCTCCTCCACTCCATAACCGAAAAAAGCACCCCCCTAAACCTCTACCCATCACCGAAAATCTCCCCCATACAGCAGCCCTCCATCATCGAAAATATAATCCGAACAACAGCCCAAACACACCCCAAACAGCCCTTGAAACACGCCTGGACAACAGCCCAAACCACTCCCAAAACAGTCCCTAAAATCCCTTAAAACAGTAACATAAACTGCACTTATAACCCTTGAAATAACCACACGAAAAAAAACACTCGAAATAGTTCGTTGAAACGTTAAGACAGTGACCTGAACAGTGAGCAGAAAATACAGAAGAAACAGTAGCAAAACGGAGACCAGACAGCGTGCAAAGCAGCAAAACAGTGAGCTAAGATGCTGAACCAGTGAACTGGAAGAATAATGAGCTTTTACCCCTTCCGATCTCCGCGAAACGCAAGTCCGAAGACAACTTAAAAGGTTAGACCTGAGGGTACTTTCCACACTCATCTTTATTTGATTTGTTTTATTTATTTTGACTGTATTTCAATTATTTGTTGAATCTTGTGTGTGTATGATGCGTACTGTGGGTATTGGATGAATGAAAGAGTGTCGTCTCTTGTGGTATATAGGATGGAAACCCAGACGTAAATTCCGTAGCCGAATCCGAATGGACGGTAGTGCAGTCTGTACTTGGGATACAACTCCACGTACCGCTTGAGTAAACGGCACCTTCTTTTGTTTCATGTTGCTTTGATTTATTTATTTATTTATTTTTCGTCACTTGAATTCTGCATGTTGCTTATTTATGTATGATTCAATCGAGCGCATGGGCTTAGTAAGTGGAATGAAAGATCCCCTATGGGGAGGGGTTAAAGCCCCTTACCACGATGCTTCGCCGCGCCGGTTGATGTGTGTTCGGTTGAATGCAAGATACGTTCAATCGGGCATACTACATTTGATATTATTGCTTTTAATTCTTCGTATGTATGATTCAATCGAGCGCATGGGCTTAGTAAGTGGAATGTGAGATCCCCTATGGGGAGGGATTAAAGCCCCTTACTACGATGCTTCGCCGCGTCGGTTGATGTGTGTTCGATTGAATGCAAGATACGTTCAATCGGGCATACTACGTTTAATATTATTGCTTTTAATTCTTTGTATGCATGATTCAATCGAGCGCATGGGCTTAGTAAGTGCAATGTAAGATCCCTTATGGGGAGGGGTTAAAGCCCTTTACCACGATGCTTTGCCGCGCCGGTTGATGTGTGTTCGGTTGAATGTAAGATACGTTTGATGGGACATACTGAGCTTGACATTGATATCTTTATTCTTTGTGTTGCATGCATCATGTCTGGTTCCGTTCGAACGCGTTCTCGAACGCTACATGAACGCGAACCTTCTGTTTACCGTTCGAACGCGTTCTCGAACGCTACACGAACACATACGCACTTCCTTAGTCTCATCATGCATCAGGTCTGGTTATGTTCGAACGCGTTCTCGAACGCTATACGAACGCAAACCTTCTGTTTACCGTTCGAACATGTTCTCGAACGCTACACGAACGCACACGCACTTTCTTAATCTTATCATGCATCAGGTCTGGTTCCATTCAAACGCGTTCTCGAATGCTATACGAACACGAACCTTCTGTTTACCGTTCGAACGCGTTTTCAAACGCTACGCGAACACGCACCCACTGAACTGAGTCATTTTCATCAGATTTCATACATAGTTTTCCTAGTAGCTATCCCCACATGTATGAATACAATGTGTTTAATGTATTACAATTTATATGCCTATGTCATGATAACATTTGAGTATTATTTCTTGTGGTATATCGGATGGAAACCCAGACATAAATTCCGTAGCCGATTCCGAATGGACGGTAGTACGGTCTGTACTTGGGATACAATTCCACGTACCACTTGAGAAGGTGCTCACATGTGTGCTCGTGTGGTTAGTATGTGTGCTTGTGTTTTCTTGAATATAATATGCCAGTGAATTTGTATGTTCGTTGTTACTTTAATGTACTTTCAAGCATGCAATCTTAGATGTGAGATATATGTGAATTTATGTGTAAGCTTTATGTTATACATGTGAATTTAGAAGCATGATACTCTTGGAAATAAGTGTTACTTAAGCTTGATTGAATTATTACATAAATCCTTTTATTACAAGTGACATAAGTAAGGGACCATTCCGAACCCAACGGTTTGCGGTCTTCCCTTGCGAGGGGTGAGTGCGGCCTTAAATCTCATTTTCCCGGTTCACACCGGGTGGCGACTCCATTACTCTCCGGTTTAGTCCCCCGCGGGCTACTCCGTACTCCCAACTAGGCAGCGAGCCTAGGACAGCATGCGTCGCCCAGTTTCTGTGTCCCACAATAACCCTTTAATAGATTTCCTTATAGGATAGGAATATAACTATCAGGCGGGGGTAGACATAATTGGAACTTAATCTTAATAAATTCAGTTAACTTGGTTAACATAGGAATATGATTAATTGGGTTATACTGGGTATTTGTATTTGACCATCGGAAGAGGCTTTTACATAATTTTGTGTTCCAGGTTAATAAACCAATATATTACACAAATGTAAAATAACCACTTCATCTTTTAAAAAGATATTGGAGGGATTCACAACCCTGGATAGTTTTATAAATTTGAATTTTCTTCAATCTACTTTCAAGCAATTTTATTTACTTGTTTTAAGTTTTAAAGTCACCAACCAATCAAAAAACCGATCCATTAGATACTTGTAAATATTTAACTTCATAAATTAATAACAAAAGGTTTTAAGTCCTCGTGGGATCGATACTTTTATACTACTTGAACGATACGTGCGCTTGCGTTATACGCGTGTGATTACGCCGGTCACTACCCAGGTCAGCCCCAATCATACTTAGGCACTTCATGGGCTGCCCAAACAGTGACCAATCGATGTTTGGACAGTCGTCACCCGGAAAGCTCGAAACTCACCCGGTAACGCCATTTTTTACCGTTTTTGCATATTTTCACTTCGAAATAATTTCCGGCAATTATTCCAATGCCCAATACAAATCCAATACATTTAAATAACATATTATTCGTCACCAAAATTTCAGAATTTCCAGATCTGAATTGGGTGCCAAAAATATCATTTTTCATGCTTTAAATCTAATTTTCTCAACATTAATCATAATAATATTTACACCAA
Organism: Zanthoxylum bungeanum; assembly: GCA_019454045.1. NCBI lineage: Eukaryota > Viridiplantae > Streptophyta > Magnoliopsida > Sapindales > Rutaceae > Zanthoxylum > Zanthoxylum bungeanum. Next base: position 132,610 of record SKCR01032199.1, on the reverse strand, counting down.
TCAAAGCCACCACCAATGAATAACTGAAGAACAATTTTAGGAGTTACAAGAGTGGTCATAACACTCTATAATGGCAACAAGTATTCAATGACAAAATTGAACTAATATTACATTAATATTACTCAATCTAACTTCACACATGCATCTAGCCTCCAAATCCATCATCCAAATCAAAAAGCCCCAAAATTTAAGAAAGGAAGAAACCCTAGAACAATTCTAGATACTCAAGAACAAGAAACAAACTTTCTAAGCTTAAGAATATTGAAGATTACCTCAAAATCTCCTAATTTCCTTAAGCTTTCTTCTTGATTCATCACTTTCTCTCAAACTTCTTCAAGGAAAATTTTGGGAGCTTTTCCATGGAGTTATTTTCAACCGAGGAATTTTGAAAGAGAAAACAAATTTTTTCACTTTATATACTAGGGGTAACCTAACTTGTGGGCAATTCGGTCATTTTGGTTATATAATCCAATTAAATAATAATAAGCTTTAAGTTGACAAATCCAATTTGTATACTTCAAGCTTAAAAGAATCATGACATTCATTACTAATAATAATTTAACATATGTAATAACAATTATTACAAATGAATATTATTTTAATTTAATTAAACTTTGAGTTTAAAGTAGACAAAATCAAATTGAATACTTCAACATAAAGTTTAACTTTATTAGTAACCAATAATAATTAAACATATTACATAACAATTATGTAATATAGATATTATTTAATTATCTAAATATTTAACATTTAAATACCTAAATAATTAATTAATATAATTATTAATATATATGTATTTTTATTTACACTAAATAACAAAATACATATATTAATGATATGTGTCAAAATATCATTTGACAATTAATTAATATGTATCAAATCAAATTTTGTATCAAATACAAATACACATTAATTATTAATTTGACCAAAATCCTCTTATGCATGTATTTTCGTTTAACCGTTTAAACGATTAGAATTAACTCATTTAATCCAGTGAAGTATTATGAATAATCCATATTATTCATAACATGTTGCCCAAGTGCTCAACGAGTACACTTCATATTGTGGGACTCTCTAAGTTTTGGTTTATCCGTTATGGAATCAAATTTCGTATCCATAATTCACCCACTCGTAAATTGTGATGACCACAGATAATCTCGCTAAACTATGCAAGTCGAGGTTATTGCATATGTATAATCCCTCCGTCACAAGCTATCAATATTATATCGGAGATATAGATATGAACGTCAAATCCCTAAGGTATAATAAAGTCGACTTTCAAATTTACGATCTCTAAATAACACTCGGTACTCACTTCCTAAGTATACCACGACCATGGATTTACTAGATCGTAAATACGTACATGATACCTATGCCCTGTACATAGGATTGACGGATTCCATCTGATACTTATAGGATATCATGAGCATGGGTCCACACCCAACAAGAAGGCAGAGGTCTGATCTAAATAGATTGGTGACGTGACTGCCTTCAAAGTGTGAAGGATGTCTCACATATCCACAGTGGTATCGCAAGTTGAAAGACCACTATGCTACTCAACTCGAGAAGATTCCTATGGACGTTGGTATACTATCTATTAGGAAATCTTCGGCGAGCCGTTCAGAGTTTATCAAATAAACACCTATACATCTATGCGAGTCTCCCGAGACTCATGGTTCATTAGGATAAATAATCGGACCAAGTCTCGATATACGACATGTACTGGTCTTAGGGGATTTTACTAATCAACCCGTGTTAGTAAATCTTGACCAGGAACTTTATTTGAGAATATACAACTTATAATGACACTTCCCAGTGTCAATTACAAACTACATTGTAACTCTGCATTAGGTTGTAAATCCTAAGGTATTTGTCTAATATATATATATATATATACCACTAAATCAGATTTAGTTTCAATCTAATCGTAATTAGATCAAATACGCATATAAAAACAAGAGGTGCAACCATATATAAGTAATATTATGGAAAAAGTATTGTTCATATTCATGAATTGGACACATATACGATCCGGATTGACCAACCCTAATAATTTCTCCCACTTGCTCTAGTGTCAATCCACGATATCATATACACAACTAAATGTGTATCACATGCACATGACCCTCAAGAGTTCACCTAGCACTCAAGAGGTAGGTAACATGAAGTAGGTCCGCTATAACAAATTGAGTTTTTCCAACAAACCTAATCGTTTTCCTTAGCCAGCATCATTCATATTTTGTAGAACCTAAGTTAAACATTAATATGACTCAGATGCGACATCAATATTTTGCTATAGCTACTGAGTTGTCCTGTCAGAGCAGGTCTGAAACTGGACACATGATATGAATATGCCTTTAAATTTAATGTTTAATTATGTTCTTACTTTATACATGCTTGTATTTATTTAATTTGATTAGATTAAATACGTATCATCTTTACGAAAATCCCTAATTAAATAAGGTTTTAAAAGTAATATGTATTGGATGCATATTTCTTGGTCCGTCTTGTCAATACAGTTTGTGGATATTTATTATATGGCTGCATCCGAGATCGCGTCAAAGCAGTGAGGGTGTATTTGATAGAAATTTATCCATACTAGATGTATATGTGATACTAGATAAGTTCAAGCGAAAGCGAAAATCCTGAACGTACCAAAGCTGTCAAGACTACACAAGTATCCTGAGTTTATCATTGACAAATTTAACCTTGGTACGCCTCATTGTGAACTGTCCGAAGCTGTCACAATGAGAAACGACCAAGACCGGAATCCAGGACTCCTATTGAGTGATTGACAATGAGTTGTCTACCTAATGAATATACGTAGGCGAGATCGTGCCAAAGCTGTGAGCTGAAATATATATTCATTGGATCCACCTTTCGCTATTATATTTAATTTGATTAATTATTTGTTTGCATTCTGTTTGGGGATTACAGTATTGCATGTAATAGTGGGAGGAACATTTTTAGATTAAAAATCCATGATCTATTTATGATTTGTTTGATTTATATTATATGAGACTGTTAAGTCTGCTAACCATTTTTTCGCTATCTATATGATAGATTTGTGATGGCGTCACCTGCTTCTAATCCTTTTGTATGTATACTAGATATAAACAAGCTTAAGAGCGCAGAAAAATTTGTAGATTGGGACTTAGATCTGAGAATTGTTCTTGGGTCTGAGCAATTAGAATATGTGTTAGAAGGTTCGTTGCCACTTTCCATACCAGACGATGCAACACAAAAGGAACACGAGACTCTCCAAAAATGGAGAGATGATGATAGAAGAGTCAAATCATATATTCTCTGTTCCTTGGCACCGGAGCTTAAGAGGCAATATTTTGGATTTCCTTACGCATATACTATGATGACGCGACTACGAGAATCCTTTGTGAACCAAGAATAGGTCTTAGTTTATAAAATTGCCATATAACTATTCCATGCAAAACTTGACGAAGGACAGGCTGTGAGTCCTCACGTGCTAAACCTGATTGATTTGGTCGAACAGTTCAGGCGTTATAATTTCCCTCTCAATGACACTTTAGGACGAAATATCATACTTGGATCCCTCCCACTGGCATATCGCCAATTTGTGATGTATTTCAATATGAACGAGATTAGTTGTTCTTACCTGAAGCTGCATAAGATGCTGCAAACTACGAAGGAAGATTTGAGGAATGGAGTACCGACTCGCCCTCTAAACCCACTACTCTTCCTGCTTCCTCACAATCTAAACAGAAATGGAAGAATAAGAAAGAGAAGAAAAATAAGGGAACAAGTCTTCCACCACATGGTAAGATAGCTAAACCCAAGAGAGCTGCCCAAGATAAATGCCACAACTGCAGCAAGATTGGCCACTGGAAAAGGAAATGTCCTGACTATTTGGCATAAATCAGAAAGGAAAGAGCATATACATCAGGTACTTTTATTTTTCCCATTATTGATATCTCATTAGCTTGTGAAGCTATGCCATCCAGTTGGATTTTAGATTATGCTTGTCTAATTCACACTTGCAATTCATTGCAGGTGCTGAAGGAAAGTAGACGGCTAAAATATGGGGAGAGACGATTGCGATTAGGGAGTGGCGACTCTTTAGATGCAGTTGCTATGGGCTTATGTAAGATTCCCCTGCCCAGTGAGAGCCTTTTGTTGCATGACTGCTTTTTTGTACCAGGATATGTTGCGAACATTGTATCACTTTTGTATTAGATACTGAAGGATATAATGTGAATATTAAGAATCGTTCTTTATATTATATGATATATATAATGTTCAGATCCTTGTTTGTCTAAATGAGCATGGTCATTACATTTTGCATACCTCACAAGATATCTTTAATGTTGGTATTAATAAACGTAAAGTATCTAATAAAAATAATACTGAATTTTGGCATATGAGGTTAGGTTATATAGGCGTGAAATGCCTAAGCCAGTTGGTTAGGAATGGTTTGATACATGATCTTACCATTGAACTTTATCCAACTTGTGAATCTAGCATTCAGGGTAAAATGACCAAAGAACCATTTTCGGGTGTAGGACAACGAGCCACTGACTTATTGGAATACATTCTTATGTATGTGGTCCATGAGTCACACTGCTCACAGTGGTTTTTCCTACTTCATTACCTTTACCGATGATCAGTCACGGTATCGTTATGTTTATTTCATAAAACAAAAATCGGAAACCTTTGAAAAGTTTAAAGAATTCCAAAATGAAGTGGAAAAATAAACTGGTAAATATCTTAAATGTATACGATCTGATCTAGGCAGTGAATATATGAGTGGTGAGTTCACTGATTATTTAAAGGAGAATGGGATTCTTGCTCAATATACTCCTCCGAGTACTCCACATCACAATGGAGTGTCCGAAAGGAGAAATCGAACTTTATAAGATATGGTCCAATCGATGTTGAGTTTTACATATTTGCCCTATTATTTATGTGGTTAAGCTCTTTTAACTGTTGCTCCTCTTTTGAATAAGATTCCTTTCAAGGCTGCTCCTACAACTCCATATGAGATATGGACTGGTAGGAAACCGAATCTTAATTATGTTAGGATTTGGGGATGTCCTGCCTATGTCAGGATGGCTCAGCCATATAAGCTTTCGCCTCGAGGGCAAAAGTTTAGGTTTGTTGGATATTCTTCAAATACGAAAGGATATTTGTTCTATGATACCGAGCACCGAAATGTGTTCGTAGCTCGCTTCGTAAAATTTATAGAGGTAGAATTTTTTTCTGAAGGAGGTAATCATAGACAGGTTGAACTTGATGAAGTACAACCTGGGACCAACAAACCAGTGGAGGAACCTGAAGTTCAAATAGATGAAGAGCCTTCTACACACTCTGTAAGTCCCAAAGGGTGTATAGACCTCCTGAACACTTGTATTTGATACGAGAAAAGAGTCTAGATGTTATCTTAATTTAAGAGAATGACCCTTACACCTATAGAGAAGCGATGTTGGACATTGACTCCACGGAGTGGCAAGAGGCCATGAAATCAGAGTTACACTCTATGCATCAGAATCAAGTTTATGACTTGGTTCCGCTTCCTGAAGGAATTGTTCCTATCGGTAATAAATGGGTTTACAATAGGAAGTGTGGCCCTAACGAAAATGTTGAAACCTTTAAGGCCAGACTAGTAGCTAAAGGTTACATGAAGTAACCTGGTGTCGACTACAATGAAACATTTTCACCAGTTGCGATGCTAAAGTATATAAGGATTTTATTGTCTATTGCTGCTTATCATGATTATGAGATTTGGCAAATGGATGTCAAAATGGCTTTTCTAAATGGGTTTCTTGACGAAGAAATCTATATGGAACAGCCGAAGGGTTTTGTATCCAGCGAAACCTCAGTCATGGTTTGTAAGTTTAAGAAGTCAATTTATGGACTTAAAAAATCTTCGCGAAGTTGGAATCTTCGATTCAACGATATTATTAGATTGTATAGTTTTCTTAAGAATATGGAATAATCCTGTGTGTACCAGAAGGCCAGTGGAAGTACGATAGTATTTTTGGTTCTCTATGTTGATGACATCCTAATCATTGGGAATGATATAGAAATGATGTAAGGCGTCAAAGTTTACCTCTATAAGAATTTCTCCATGAAAGACCTGGGTAAAACTTCTTATATCTTGGGTATAAAGCTCTATAGGGATAGAGAAAAGAAGCTTATTGGATTATCCCAATCGACGTATATAGATAAGATCTTAAAACGGTATAATTTTGCTAATTGTAAGACAATAAATATACCATTCAGACATGACATTCATCTTACGAAGAAGATGTGTCCGCAAACAGAAGATGAGAAGATTAGAATATCTAACCAGCCTTATACTTCATGTTTGGATAGCATAATGTATGCCATCTTATATACGAGACCTGATATTAGCTACGCGGTTAGTGTAACCAGTAGATATTAGTCCAATCCAGGAAATGACCATTGGATGGCCGTTAAACATATCCTGAAGTATCTTAAAGGTACTAAGGATAAATTTATCATTTATGGAGGAAATGAACTGCAGGTTAATGGGTATACGTATTCTGATTTCCAATCGGATCCCGATGATAGAAAATCTATATCAGGATTCGTATTTACCCTTAACGGAGGTGCAGTTTGTTGGAAAAGTTCCAAACAGGAATCTACAGTTGATTCCACCACAGAGGCGGAATATATTGATATTTCCAAAGCTGAAAAAGAAGCTGTTTGGCTTAAGAAGTTTATCACAGAATTAGGAGTTATTCCAAGTATCGAGAATTCGATTCCGTTATACTGTGATAATACTGGTGCTATTGCGCAAGTAAAAAGAACTGAGGGCGCATCCGAAATCTAATCATGTGGAACGAAAGTACCACATCATTTGAGAGATTGTGTCGCAATGTGACATTGTTATGTGTAAAGTTCCCAGTGAAGATAATGTAGTAGACCCACTCACGAAGACCATACCTCAGAAGTTATTTGATAAGCATGTGGAGTCGATGGGTATTAGATACAATCGATATTGGTACTATAGCAAGTGGGAGATTTTTGTTAGGGTTGGTGCTCTGAGCGCCAATTTCTTATGTATTTCCTTGTAATATATATTTTATTAATGAATAAAATAAAGAGTTTCTGTAATATAAATTCTTTTATTATATGGTAAAGACGTAAATGACCATAGAATGATTAGTTATGATACAGTTGCAAAAGCGTCGCAACTGACATTGAGAAGTATCATAACAGTATAATTCTTTAACTGTTCTTGGTCAAGGTTTACAATTACTTGGTTAGTAAGTAAACCCGTTGAGACCGGTACGTGTCGTATATATGAATGTTGGATTCTAATGGGTTCTCAATGAACCATGAGTCTCGGGAGACTCATATAGACACGTAGGTTTTTATATTGGATAAACACTGAATGACTCACCGAAGATTCTTAATAGATGGTACACCAATGTCAATAAGAATCTTCTCAGGTTGAGTGAGCATAGTGATCCTCCGACTTGAGGTACTGACAAGCTCGAAAAAGTGGTATTTTACTCCCAAGTATAGAGTGTTGAAGTAATAAAATAACCCGGTGAGTCCGGGGTCGATCCACCGAGAAGAGATTTATCAAAATAGAATAATGAGCAGTGCGGAAAAGAAAAAATTGATTTGTTGAAGTAGTTGGAGACTTTTAGGTTGGATTACAATAATATAATGAAATATTGGGGTTAGGGGATCCGCTTTTAGTCTTTTAAACATTTAGAAATCTCGCATTATTATATTTTATAAATTACCATTTACCCAATTGATTTATCAAAGAATTAATTGTTCCAATATAAAGAACCAGCCATGAAGGCGGTAATCATTTATGTCAATAATTAGTCTTGCCAAGGTACTAAGTATGCCAAAAACATAAAACCAGCCATAAAAGTGGTGATACCGTTTGTTTGTAACAAGTCATACCAAGGTACTTAATTATGCCAAAATAAGATAAAAATCAGTCATAGAGGTGGTAAAAAGATAAAATCAGCCATAAAGGTGGTAGAAAGATGAAACCAACTGTAAAGGCGGTAGAAAGATAAAACCAGCCATAAAGGCGGTAGAATGATTGTCAATAAATAATTTAGATCTAAATCAAGTTTTAATCATTAAATTTTAATTTATTTATTATAATAGAAGCGAGTTTAATCTATGTTCTCATTATAAAAGCTTCACCCTTACCCCAGTAGAAAAGAAATTAGCTACTCATTTTGTAATAGAACATACTCGTACTTTTATTATTGAAAGAAAAAGACATTACAAAATCTTTAAGTAAATAAACAAGCAAGACTCTCTCCAAGATTTACAGAGGAATTAGGAAAGAAAGTATGAAAATTTCTAATGTCGGACGCTCCTATTTATAGGCTGCTTGGCCACCCAGACAAGCGAATGCATGTTATAGACACGTGTCAGAGAATGGCGAATCCATATTGGGGACACGTATTAGAGAATGGCGAAGCCACTTTGGGGACACATGTCAGAGAATGGCGAATCGGTAGTGTCTTTGTTTTATTAGGCGCGTCGCGACGCAAAGGTTCCACGCGTCGCGACGTGACATCATAATTTCAATTTTTTGCCCTTTTGAAGTCTGGTTTGTCCTGTCGAGCTTCCGAGTAGTATTTTTTCCTGAGAAAAACATAAAATAACATAGTAAAAGCACTCAAAGCATAACTTTAAAATATTATTTCACAAATGTGTCAATTTAAAGGGATTAGTGAAACTATAAGTGTAAAATGATTAACTTATCGTCTAATAAATATGCACTTTTTAGCATTCATCACACCCCCAACCAGCTTATTACTAGTCCCCAGTAATTCAAGCGGAATCTAAAAGAAAAATTCTTATCTCAGTCAACAAATGGCTTTTTTTTTTTTTTTTTTTTTTCTGAATAATCAAATAAATAACTTCTCTTATACTTTTACCTTTCTTCCATATACTCATAAAACAAGGTATTAATCAATATATTGTGCCCAAAATATCACATGTATTTGTTGAAAAGAGAGTAATATTTTTGTCATAAAATTATATTAGAGTTTACACATTTTTAGCCGAGAAAGTTTATTTATGAACATATCTTCAATCCATATATCGAACTTTGGGCCAGTGACTCCCAAACCAGTTGATTTTAGGGCATTAGTGTTTGGGTTCCTAGAACATGCTAAGGATCTTCTAAGTCATGATTTAATGTGAATACTCAAAGAAGTTGCGGAGAAACTTACATTGATCGGTTTCGTTGGATGTTGGAAGTTCAAAACTTTTGATGTATGTTGAGCTCCAAGCTTCTAATTTGTGTTCCAAACTCTTGGATTGGTTTCCTTATCACATTTTTTGATCTTTGAATTTGCTAGCAATGAAGATTTTTGAAGAAAAAATCAAGAACCAAGAACCCTAGGCTCACGGCAATTTGAGAGGGAGAGAGAGATATATTTTTTATTTCCAAAATCTATCACACAAGTCAACTTCCAAAGTTGGTATATAGTTTAATTTCAAAATAAAATAATAAAGAGTGTTGGATTTGGTTGGAGTGAAAAACAAGCAAGCTTTGATTTACACTTAACCTTTAACCACTTCCATCACTAGTCAAACTAGTGATGTAAGTCAAGTGGGTCCAACCACTTTAAATTCCGAATTTAAGTCGGCTAATCCAACACGCAACTTCGCTCGGGCCCGAGTTCATTTAATTTCGAATTAACGAATTTGCCGTTGCGACATTATTATTAAATTCGCTTACGAATCAATTCTAAATTTATTCATTTACCCGAATTAAAATCCAATTTTAATTTCGCGTTGAAATCTAATTTCAATTAATATATCGAATATATTATTTATTCGATTAATTCTAAATTAATCGTTCTATCTCTTCTAATCGAATTTTATCTCAGATAAATTCTTGCTGCAATTAATCCCAGATTAATTGTCTCTCTCTTCTAATTAATCCCAGATTATTTCTGTTCGAGTCAAACGTCATCGGTGAATCTTTGGGAAGCGACCCATGAGATCCCTGAATATGTTGGCAGTAAATCTGGTCGTCGAAATATACACTACGATTCTCAATAAATTAGAAGAGTCATACACAGAATCTGTTAAAGCCCCGGACGACCAAAACCAAAGCGTATTGATTGTTGCAAGTATTAGTGATGCAAGTCTCAGGTTAAGACCAAATACACCTACCCTGATTCAGATTCCCATAGACACATAGTCATACTACCAATGAGATTCCGAGGGGTCTATCCAGAGCGAAGCTATTTCCGTACCATCGGCAAACACAACCTCCTATCACACTTGCATAAGTATCCAATACTTAAATCTATGAGAACTATGTCGTTAAGCTTCCATAACACGCACACGTGTAATACTAGTCTATTCCGTATTATCGATGTCCATTCTCGATAATACTATGACTATGGATATTTAATGATTAAACTTTCATGGATTAATACTGTCTCATATCTTATTAATCCGGAACTAATCATAAGGACTTTTATCATTTATATATTCAAGTAATCTAATCATAAAATGATAAAATTACAATTTCCTTTGTCACATGGTTAATTTGTACAAACCCACAATGCATTTTCCAAATAGTGACGCTATGGGTCATAATTGTCCAACAATCTCCCACTTGATCTATAGCCAATCACTCAAGTATCTAACACCTGGACTATATACATGTCGCTCAAACTTTTGCTGAGAAATAGCCTTCGTTAGCGGATCTGCAATGTTGTCATCTGATGCGACCTTCTCGATCTTCACATCCCCACGATGTATGATCTCATGAATCAGATGGAAACGTCGAAGTACATGGTTGGATCGTTGATGAGACCACGGTTCCTTAGCTTGCGCTATAGCCCCGTTATTGTCACAATACAAAGGAACAGGCTCAGCTGCTAATGGAACTACTCCCAATCCGATTAGGAATTTACGGATCCAAACTGCCTCTTTTGCTGCTTCAGCTGCAGCGATATATTTCGCTTCTGTTGTTGAATCGGCAATAGTCTATTGCTTGGAAGATTTCTAGCTCACTGCTCCGTTATTCAAACAAAATATGTACCCGGATTGTGACTTACAGTCGTCTATATCGGTTTGGAAACTTGCATCGGTAAACCCAGTTACCTCAAGTTCTCCATCTTTATAGATTAAGAAAGCATCCTTAGTTCATCTAAGATACTTAAGGATGTTCTTAACCGTAACCCAGTGATCTTCACCTGGATCGGCCTGATATCAACTACATATGCTCAAAGCATACGAGACATCAGATCGCGTACATATCATGGCATACATGATCGATCCGACTGCAGAACCGAACAGGATCCGACTAATGTTGTCTCTCTCATCTTGAGTTTTAGGACACATGTCCTTAGATAGAGTGACGCCATGTGACACAGGCAGCAGTCCCCTCTTAGACTGATCTATATTGAATCTCTTCAACACTTTATCAATGTACGTGCTCTGGGAGAGTCCAACCAGCTTTCTAGATCTATCCCAATAGATCTTTATTCCCAGAATAAAGGCTGCTTCTCCCAGATCTTTCATGGAGAATTTTAATGAAAGCCAAGCTTTCACCGATTGTAGCATGGGAATGTCATTGCCAATAAGTAATACATCATCAATGTAAAGGATAATGAATGTCAGTACGCTCCCACTAACCTTCTTATATACACAAGGATCATCCTCGTTTTGAACGAAATCATATTCTTTTATGATCTCATCAAAATGTTGGTTCCAAGAACGCGATGCTTGCTTCAATCCATAAATGGATCGATTTAACTTGCAAACCTTGTTTGCATGTTTTGGCACGACAAAACCGTCAGACTGTTGTATATAAACATCCTCCAAAAGGTTTCCGTTAAGGAAAACGGTTTTGATGTCCATCTGCCATATTTCATAATCGAAATATACAGCAATAGCAAGCATTATCTGAATGGATTTAATCATGGCAACATGTGAAAAAGTTTCGTCGTAATCGACACCATGTCGTTGACGATACCCTTTCACTATAAGCCTAGCGTTTTACGTTTGTATGTTGCCATCCATGCCTGTCTTCTTCTTGAAGACCCATTTACAACCAATAGGCTTTATGCCTTCTGGTGCATCAACCAGTATCCAAACTTGGTTGGTATATATGGAATCTATTTCGGACTTCATGGCTTCATGCCATAAAATGGAGTCGATATCGTATATCGCTTCCTCATATGTAGCCAGCTCATTATCCTCAATAAGATTAATATCTACGTGAGGTGAGATCAGAAACCCATACCTCTCAGGTTGTTTTCTGACTATCTTTAACCTACGCGGTTCTTGTGTATTAGAATATTGTGGTACAGTCTCATCCCTGATGAACTGTTCATGTTCCGGTAAGGAATCAGTGCCAGAAATAGTATCACTCCGACTTTCACCGAGTTCTAATTTCCTCCCACTTACCACAGCATTTAGGAATTCCTTTTCGAGGAAAACCGCATGTAGAGCAACAAATACCTTGTTCTTTCATGGGTGGTAGAAGTAATATCCTTTGGTTTCCCTAGGATAACCTACAAATTGGCACTTATCCGATTTGGGTTCTAGTTTGGTACCATCCAAACGTTTAACGTATGCCCAGCATCCCTAAATCTTCAGGAATGAGAAACCCGGTTTCTTTCATGTCTATATTTCATATGGAGTCTGTTGAACAGACTTTAATGGAAACTTATTCAAAATAAGTATTGCATTGTTCAATGCATATCCCCATAAGGAAATTGGTAGCTTTGTGGGACTCATCATAGACCTTACCATGTCTAACAAAGTTCGGTTTCTCCGTTCGGACACACCGTTTAATTGAGGTGTTTCGGGAGGAGTCCACTGTGAGAGAATACCATACTCTTTCACGTAATCAAGAAAATCATTGCTTAAGTATTCTCCACCATGGTCTGATCGTAATGTTTTAATACTTTTGCCGGTCTTTTTTTCTACTTCGTGTCGAAACTCTTTGAATTTTTCAAAGGTTTACGACTTGTGTCTCATAAGATACACATAACCATAACGTGATGCATCATCCATAGAGGTTACGAAGTATTTATATCCACCTCTAGCCTGGCTAGACATGGGCCCACATACGTCACTATGAACGAGGGCTAACAATTCGGTGGCACGTGCACATTTACCGCTAAAAGGTTTACGACTTGTGTCTCATAATATACACATAACCATAACGTGATGCATCATCCATAGAGGTGTTAGACGTCATATGAATTTGGATCAAATCCGTCCAAGTACCCACTCTTCGAAAGTGTGGATATGCGTGTCTTGTTAATGTGTCCAAGATGACAATGCCACATATAAGTTTCATTTTTGTTACTTAATTTAAGCCTTTTGTTTGTCATATTTTATGTTTGAGATTGATTTATATTCAAAATATAAAGACCATTATTTACATCAGCACTGCATATCTCAAAATCATTTTTATAAACAAAACACCGGTGTTTCTAAATACAAAAGTATACCCACATTGGGTTAAGCAAGATATAGATATACTGTTTCTAGTCAAACTAGGTAAATAATAACAGTTTGATAAATTAAGTACATGCCCCGAGGGCAGTTCCAAAATATAAGTCCCTACAGCCAAAATAGCGACTCTGGTCCCGTTTCCAACTCGTAGATCAATCTCCCCTGAAGCCAGTCTCCTGCTAATCTGCAGATCTTGCACATCAGTACATATATGAGTACCACAACCAGAATAAAAAATCCAATTTTTAAAACTATAAGTAGACATGTTTATTTCTATAACAAACATACATGAAGCTGGAGCCTTGCCCGCCTTCACTTCCTTCATGTGCGCCTTGTACTCACGGCAGTCACGTTTCTAGTGACCGCATTTACCACACTACAGGCAGGCATCTTGGGATTTGTTCTTTGCCTTCCCAGAAGACTTTGATGATTTGGCCTTGCCCTTTCTCTTCTCATTCTTTATACCTCCAGAAGCCTTTGCCAAGCCCTGGCATTCGGAGATGTTGAGCGAAGTGTGCCTCACGCTTTTTGCCCTTTAGAAGCTCATTTTCTGATTCTTTAAGCATTGCCATCAACTCTCCAAGAGTCTTTTCTTGGTTCATCATATTGTAGTTCATGATTAACCCGCTCCAGCTGTCAAGAAGAGACTATAAGATCAAATCTATGGAAGTCTCAGCCTCAAAGACTATGATTAGTTGTCCCAGCTGTTCAATGACAGAAATCATCTGTGATACATGGTGCTCAACAGATGTACCCTCTGACATGGGAGAGCGAAAGAGCTTCTTCTACAGTTCATACCTCTGCGATCTAAGGTTAGATCGATGAAGGTCCCTCAATTTCAAAATCATTTCATAGGAATCCAATCCATTGTTTTGACGACAAAATTATGGGGTCATTGCAGCAAGCATGACGGATTGAGTAGTTGAGTGGGCTAAGATCCCGTTAAATAACACACAACCTTGACTTTGGCCAACAAGCTGTATGATATTTAACTAGGTAGATCTCTAAGATCAATTGGATCCCATCCAATTCCTAGATCCGGCAGTTGGACCTCCCAGTCCGAAACATATATACAATATATATGTCAATATATCCAATATATTTCCTAACATTTTTCCTCTGAATCAACTAAGCCTTGGCTATGGCTCAACAAGCTTAATGATTCCAGTTAAGCGGGACCCATTGATAGTGGGAAAGCTTCGTAATCCACGTCGATGAATAAGAAGTGACATTGACTTGGCCAACAAGTCACAACTACCCAAAACATGCGATATATAACAAAGCTTTCGTGGTTCAAACACATCCGCGATGGACATTGATCTTGACTTTGGCCAACAAACCAATGCCAATCTTGGATCTTGAGAGATAACCACTCAATGGAAGGAAACCGCTTAATATTTGTTTGAGGTTTTTCGTGTAAATTGGCAACCAATTATTATCTTTAATTAGGTATCATCATACACCCTTAAACATGCATTCTAAAAGCATAATAATGTGCGAAATAAATAATAATTATATGCGGATGGATATTCAACAAATTATTCCTAGAACAAATCTCTCCATTTCCTCTCCCCGGCTAGCACTATTCTAACTTCTACCCAATTACATAATACAGTAAAGAAACCTCATTAACTTTGAGGGGAATTGCGCGAGTCCAACTCGTTTAAGAATAAGTACTCAAAGTACGTATTCTTGAATTATATCAAACTACAATTTTAAATCCAATTTAATTTGTATTCAATACTAATTCTAATTTAATTCAAAATTAAATAATTACACTTATATTTGTGCCTTTTAGACTTAGATTCTAAATCCAATCTAAATGGGCCTCAAAGGCCCAATTAACATCCAATGTCAATTTAATTAAAGTCCAATGGGCTTTTAATAAATTCTTAAGGCATGGACTTTGGCAACCAAAGCCCATTAAGGAATCACCATATTTGCCATAAAATTAATTTTGGCCCATTAGGCCCAATTAAATAGTTAAAGGCCTACTTATTATAGTTGGACTTTATGGAATGGTTTTAGGCCCAATTTGGATCCAATTCAATTGTCCTAAACCAACTTGGCCCAACCAAGCCCATTAAGCCCAAATACAACAATATTAGCCCGATTCAAAATTAAAGGCTTATTTTAATTAATACAAAATTCCAAATCTCACATTAATTTTAATTAAAGTGTATTAGCCATAATTAATTAGTTAAATTAATATTTCCAAAACACCAATTTATCTAAATAATCATGTTTTAATTTAAAAAAACTCATGTCCAACACAAATTGAAGCAAAATCAATCTATATCATGCTTCTCAAGTCACAGCAATATGCATAATTTATATCCAATTTTGATTTCAATCTAATTAAATCAACAATCAATATATATCATGCTTTTAAACACATCCAATGGTCTAAAATCAAAAAATCAGCATGATAAAATTAGGGTCAAGTTTCGGCCAAGCATAGGAATTTAGGGAAAATTTATCTAATCAATTTTTCTCAAATTTTAAGATGCATAAATCTAATTCTTCATCATCCAAGCTCATCCAAACAACCAATTTGAAGAAATCATGCTTCCAAACACAAAAACCCCAAATAAAGTCCATAAACCCTAAAACAAATCATGCTTAAAATTGGCTTATGATACCATTGTTTGGGTTCCTAGAACATGCCAAGGATCTTCTAAGTCATGATTTAATGTGAATACTCAAAGAAGTTGCGGAAAAACTTACATTGATCGGTTTCGTTGGATGTTGGAAGTTTAAAACTTTTGATGTATGTTGAGCTCCAAGCTTCTAATTTGTGTTCCAAACTGTTGGATTGGTTTCCCTATCATATTGTTTGATCTTTGAATGTGCTAGCAATGAATATTTTGGAAGCAAAAATCAAGAACCAAGAACCTTAGGCTCACAGCAATTTGAGAGTGAGAGAGAGATATATTTTTGATTTCCAAAATCTATCACACAAGTCAACTTCCAAAGTTGGTATATGGTTTAATTTCAAAATAAAATAATAAAGAATGTTGGATTTGGTTGGAGTGACAAACAAGGAAGCTTAGATTTACACTTAACCTTTAACCACTTCCATCACTAGTCAAACTAGTGATGTAAGTCAAGTGGGTCCCACCATTTTTAAATTCTGAATTTAAGTCGGCTAATCCAACACGCAACTTCGCTCGGGCCCGGGTTCATTTAATTTCGACTTAATGCATTTTCCGTTGCAACATTATTATTAAAGTCGCTTACGAATAAATTCTAAATTAATTCATTTACCCGAATTAAAATCCAATTTTAATTCCGCATTGAAATCTAATTTCAATTAATATATCAAATATATTATTTTTTCGATTAATTCTAAATTAATCGTTCTCTCTGTTTTAATCGAATTTTATCCTAGATAAATTCTTGCCACAAGTAATCCTAGATTAATTTTCTCTCTCTTCTAATTAATCCCAGATTAATTCCGTTCGAGTCAAATGTCATCGGTGAATCTTTGGGAAGCGACCCATGAGATCTCTGGATATGTTGGCAGTAAATCCGATCGTCAGACTATCCGAACACGTGCGTACCCGATACCACGTTCTTACCGATTTACAAGACATGGTTGGCTTCTAGCAAAACACCGTGCCTACCCAATTCTCCAGAAATATTCTTTTAAGGAATACATAATCTATATCAGGCATAGTATACTAAGTATTACGTATTGCGATCCAGTATCAGATGTCAAATGCTAGGCCTGGGGCTGGAATTGTGTCTGCCCCGTACGAAGCATATATCGGATCACTATCAACTAGTCTCTTTAATCGGATAATCATGACCTTGTCATATTATCTCGATAGTTGCAACATATTAGAGTACCAGTTCTGTATCCCTGCGTGATCATCATCTCCCTATGACTGAAGTGATACTTCCATCTTGACAGCACACCCAATACACTACGATTCTCAATAAACCCAGAAGAGGCGTACAAAAAACCTGTTATAGCCCCGGACGACCAAAACCAAATCGTATTGATTGTCGCAAGTATTAGCGATGCAAGTCTCAGGTTAAGACCAAGTACACCTACCCTGATTCGGATTCCCATAGACATATAGTCATACTACCAATGGGATTCCGATGTGTCTATCCAGAGCGAAGCTGTTTCCGTACCATCGGCAAACACAACCTCCTATCACACTTGCATAAGTATCCAATACTTAAATATATGAAAACTATGCCGTTAAGCTTCCATAACGTGCACAAGTGAAATACTAGTCTATTCCGCATTATCGATGTCCATTCTCGATAATACTATGACTAGAGATATTTAATGATTAAAATTTCGTGGATTAATACTGTCTCATATCTTATTAATCCGGAACTAATCATAAGGACTTTTATCATTTATATATTCAAGTAATCTAATCAAAAAATGATAAATAGCAATTTCCTTTGTCACATAGTTAATTTGTATAAAAACCACAACGTCTTTTACAAATAGTGACGCTATGGGTCATAATTGTCCAACAATTAGGTGTTAAGACACCCCTACGGGCTTAATTGCTCGGATCTCAGATAAACAGTGTCTAAAATATATCTTCAATCCATTTATCGAACTTTGGGCCACTGACTCCCAAACCAGTTGGTTTTAGGTCACTAGGTGTTAAGACACCTCTACGGGCTTAATTGCTCAGATCTCAGATAAACAGTGTCTGATCATCTTAAGCTTCTTTTTCACCCTTGTAACAAGCTTTGGGCTAGCAATTCCCAGACCAGTTGGCCTTAGGGTACTAAATGTTAAAACACCCCTTCAGACTTAATTACTCGGGTTAAAAAGGCTACGAAATAAACTTTATTCAAACTTTTTTTTTCCGTAATAATAAAAATTTCACTGCTTTTAGGTGTTACCTCCAACAAACTAGAGAACTGAATATTACAAATTTTCACTTACCAACCATGGTCATATGTTACCATGTTATTGATAATATCTGCAAGACGAGCATATAAAGATCAAATTTAATCAATGTTATAGAATTCACAAATTTAAATGATTCAAAAAGAAAGGGACAATAAATAACTTGTTACGGATTATATTGAGATGCGTCTCAGGAGTGAAAACTCATTACACAGCCACCTCTGAACAATAATTTGACTTGGTTTAGAAAACAAATTTGTTGTTAGTTTGTGTGTATACAAAATAACAACAAAGTAAAAACTAACATCAATGAAACAGACATAAACATGAAAATTATTTTGTAAACTATCCTCTCCCCTAACCAAAATGAGACATTGTCCCCAATGTTTAAAGAAAGAAAGAAAGAGTTTAGAAGATATCACCTGGTTATTGTGGAATTGACAGTTATAACTAAAGATTACAGATTAAGGTCTAGGTTTACTTTGCGCTTTATGCCACGATCGTTACCAGACCAGTTCAACTTGGAAAGAATAGGGTCGATTTTTGGTTCATAAACTAAGAGTTGGTCAATTAAATCATCAGCTGTTCATGCAGTTAGGAAGATATCTCTTACCGGTTTTGAAATAAACCCATTTATTTTGGCATCTTCAAGAAATACAAAAAGAAAATCAAAAAATCCATTAACATTAAACAGTCCAATAGGTTTTTAGTGAATATTCAAGTTTGCCCATGACGCAACAATGAATGTTTCTTCCAACATTCCGAGTCCATCTGTAAAGCAATGAAAGCATCAGCATGATTGATCATTTCAGTGAGTCTTTCAGACATACCTAGGATAATACATTCTTCTCCATTTGATTTTCCAATGATGATCCCCAAAACTTGACTTCCACCTTCTTGTACAGCTTTTGAAATACACCCCATCAATCCAAGATTTCCGCCGCCATATACTAAGTACTTGTTTCTGTTTGTCATAGCTCTACCCAATTCTCTTGCACCCTAAACAAATTTTAGTTTAGTTCCGGAGCTAGTTCCACAAAACACACAGATATTAGTGGATCGTCATTTTGAGGTTGTCTCCATTTGTGCTATCTCTCCTAGCTAGATGTGTTTGAAGCAAGGGAAATGACGAGCTGAATTTATAGATCATGAAAAGGGTGAGTGAGGAATTTAGTAATATCTGTAAAATGACAACTATCAGAAAAATAGATCGTGAACAAAAAGGCTAGATACTGTCGGCATAAAGTAAAGAAAAATAGTAATTTAAAGTAAAGGAAATCAACACAATAATATATACTGGTAGTTGTGATTGTGGCTTACATCTTCCTCTGGTTTTACGCCCAGTAAAGGCTTGAACGCCCTGTAAGGGTCGGGGATAGGCTTCCCATCCAATTTTCTTATAAATTGGCAAACATGGTCTTTTAAAGTCAGATTTCCGAGACTGCATGATTGTTTTTATTTATGAAATTATGTGTGTAATCTGAGAATTTTACGATGAAATATCCACTAGGATGCGTCTCAAGAGTCAATGATATATCATCAAAAGGCTCCTTACTCAGTCCATCCCTAATGAATTGTATTTTATCCTCGTGATTATCAGACACCATTCCTAAAGAACGACAACGAGTGTTGCACGTACAACGTGCACACTTATAACAAACACCCATTTGTTTAGCTCTTCGTTTTTTAGAATAGGTGCTTTCTCCTGAACCAGGCATGTAAGGAATTAAGGAGTCAGGTGACTCACCTGCCAAACGAACTCTTGCTTCAATTACCCAATGAATGTCATTAGGAATACCATGAATCATAAAAATTCTCATTCTTTCTATGGGCTTTGTAATTTTTGCCAGAGCATTTTGAGGAAGTGCAGGAAAATATTTGTGGAGGTTTGCGAGAGTTTCTTCCATGCCTTAGTTTGTAGGGTATCGGTATTTTTAGGAAAATGAAATAACTGACTTTGAGTCACGGAGTATCGTTATCCGCTGCTTTACCGGGGTGTGAGAAAAAATAAAAGAACAAGAACGCTGCAAAACTAAGAAAATGGAAATTACAGAAATATTAAACAAAACATGAAAGAAACTACATCAATCAAGGTATACTGGGTCTGACAGGAAAAAAGTTTCTTGAAATTTTGAGCACTCCAAAAAAGGTCTCAAACGCTGTCCATTTACTTTAAATATATCACCATCCCTAGGATTCTTAATGTCAATTTCCCCATTTGGATTTTAACTTTCCAAGAAATAAATGAAGACGAGAATTATAAAGATAAAAACTTTTTGACCAACTTCAAATATTTTTCGTGAAATTTGACTATCATGAAAGGCTTTAGTTTTAGCTTTAAGAATTTTCATATTCTCATATGAATCATTCCTTAACTCTTCAAGTTCATTTAGTTGCAATTTATGTTCATGACCAGCATTTTGAAGGTTTGAATTAAATTTTTTAATAGCCCAAAATGCTTTATGCTCATGTTATACAGGCAAATGATAAGGTTTTCCATAAACTAGACGATATGGGACATTCCCAAGATGTTTTGAAAGCTGTTCGATATGCCCATAGTGCATCAGTTAGTCGGAGAGACCAATCTTTTCGGTTTGGGTTAATCATTTTTTCTAAAATTTGTTTAATTTCCCTATTCGCTAATTCAACTTGTCCGTTTGTCTGAGGGTGATAAGATGTGGAAATTTTTTGTGTGACTCCATATTGTTTCATTAGGGACTCAAAGGGTTTATTACAAAAGTGTTTACCTCCATCACTTATGATGGCCTGAGGAATTCCAAATCGACTTAACATGTTTTCTTTTAAAAATTTGATCACAGTTGTGTGATCATTATTCCGATAAAGAATTGCCTCGACCTATTTTGAAACATAAGCGACTGTAAAAAAAATATATAAAAATCCAAAGGATGGTGGAAATAGGCCCATGAAATCTATCCCCCAACAATTAAAGATTTCGATGACAAGGATGGGATTTAAAGACATCATGTTTCTTTTTGAAATAAATCCCAACTTTTGACAATTTTCGCAAGCTTTGCAGAAAGTGTATGTATTTTTAAAAATGGTGGGCAATAAAATCCACACTGCAAGATTTTTGCAGTGGTTTTCTTAGATGAAAAATGACCTCCACATGCTTCTGAATGATAGAACTGAATAACACCACTTTTCTCACTGTCAGGTATATATCTTCTAAAAATCTGATCTGGGCAGCATTTAAACAGATAAGGATCATCCCAGTAGAATCTTTTGACTTCGGTCAAAAATTTCTTCTTATCTTGTTGGCTCCAGTCTGGGGCTATCTTTCTTGTTGTAAGAAAATTGACAATATTAGCATACCAAGACATATGTTTATGATGAGTGGTATTATATCACTAATTCCCACTCATTTGACCTAATATTTCGTATAGTTTCTCGAGTATTGTGAACGTTTTGATATGTTTTGTGTTATTTTGTAGATAAATAAAGTTTCAGGACATTCTGGAGGTGATTTGGGCCAAAACAGCGAAAATTGGACGAAAAGGGCATTTCAGTAAATTTTCCGCGTCGCGACGCCAAGACTTAAGCGTCGCGACACCTAACGTGCGCCGAATAGTGCTAACGTGCGCCGGGTCCACAAATCAGAATCTGAGAAAAGTTTGACTTTGCTAAAATGCGCCATGATACGTGTCACCATCACAGCCGATCTGCTAAAATGCGCCGTGCCACGTGTCAGTATCCTACGGTGCCGACAGTCATCATCGCCATGTGTGCCATGTGTTATCCTACGTGTCTCCATGTCATCAGCCACGTCAGCAAGTCAACAAGTCAACATTGCCACGTGTCATGCCACGTCATCATCAGCCAATCAGGGAGCGCCACATGTCGCAATTCAACGGTGCCGACAGTCTCTTTCCCATGTGTCGCCACGTCATCGCCACGTCATCGCCACATCACCGCCATGTCAGCATCAATCATTGAGTATCTAATCCTTATCTGACACATGGTGGATAAGAATCTCCTCGATAAATCAGAAGCCGCCACGTGTCACAATAATTGAAGCCCAACCACCGCGCCACGTGTCACCTTATCAGCTTATCCAGAATCTTCAAACCGGCGAACCAGAGCGTGCCACGTCGACAAAATTTGGCGTAGCGACGCTGAAGGCCCTGGCGTCGCGACGCTGGAAGCCTACCGAGGCCTATAAATTGAGCTCGAGATTTCAGAATTCAGAGCACCATTCTCTCCCATTTCTTTGATGTAAATAAAGAGTTCTTCTCTCTCTAAGTTTCTTTTAATTTTTAGTTTTTAGTTTTGTAATAATTTTAATTACTTTTTGTAATAATAGTAATTTACTTTCTTTACTTTTTACAGTTTTTACTATTCACCATGAGGAGGTAACTTCTCCAGCTAGGGTGAAAGGTAATTCTTTTACTATTGCTATTTAGATTAATCTCCCTTAAAAATAATATATTCACTATTTAAAATATTGATTTAA
The DNA here is from genome assembly GCA_019454045.1 of Zanthoxylum bungeanum. Classification (NCBI taxonomy): domain Eukaryota; kingdom Viridiplantae; phylum Streptophyta; class Magnoliopsida; order Sapindales; family Rutaceae; genus Zanthoxylum; species Zanthoxylum bungeanum. The sequence continues at coordinate 109,772 of SKCR01032199.1, read as the reverse complement.
AAAGTATACCGCTATATTGGTGGTTGGAATTTAATCTTAATCTGGTTTAAACCTGACTAATCAAGGATACCGCCAGATTGGTCGGTTGGTAATTTAATTTTGGTTCCGCCTTTATGGCTGGTTTATGGACAAATATTACCGCCTTAATGGCTGGTTGGACTTAATTTGACTTAATCAGGATACCGCCAGATTGGTCGGTTGGTAATATATCACGAGTTATATATTATTTGATGGGAGATATCTAAATTAGTAGTAGTAAAAGTAATTCCTTTTACTTAGCATTTTATTTTATTGTAATTTACTTTTCAGTATTTACTTTACCCGCATTTTTACTTTATGTATTTTTTTTCAAGTTTTTACTAGCCCTAGTTATGTGTTGTAAACTAAATTAGTTATCTGGGGTTGTGATGAATGAAATCCAATATCACCGTTTTATAAGGGTTAGATTATAGCTTGGGTAATATAAAGGTTTATTTATTGAGTCTTAATCTTAATGCTTTTCATTAACTGGCCATTAATAAAATTGATTGGTAAATCTAAAATGAACTAGACATAGGGATTTTAGGTTTCAGCCTTTAGACTCAATAGCCCACGATCTTCCTTGAGGATAGATAACCCTTTATAGAGTTCCTTACAGGATGGAATATACCTGCCAGGCGGGGTAGCCATAATTGGAACTTAAACTTAATGAATCCGGATAATTTGTGTTGACATAGACATATGGTTCACTTGGGTTAAACTGGGTATTTGTGTCTGACCATCGACAGAGGCTTACACATAATTTAGTGTTAGGTTAATATAAATCAATATATTACCAACTATAAGATAACCACTTCATCTTTAAAAGATATTGGAAGAAATCACAACCCTAGTAGTTTTTATATTGAATTTTCTTAAAACCTATTTTTGACAATTTTATTACTTGTTTTTAAATTTAGAATCGTCACCATTTCAAATCAATCAATCAACTTGTTAGATATTAGTAATCATTTGACCTCATAAAATTAATAGTTTAGATATTAAGTCCTCGTGGGATCGATATTTTTATACTACTTGAACGATACGTGCGCTTGCGTTATACGTGTGTTTACGCTCCAGTCAAGTTTTTGGCGCCGTTGTCGGGGACTTATTTCTCTTTACTATTAGTTAGGGGTTAGATATGTTACTTGTATCTAATTTCTTTTTACTTATTGTTTTTGTTTTTTTTTTTTTAGGTTCTCAGAAACTACATGAGACGAACCAGAGAAGCTTTGAACTCCGACCCGCTTGACCTAGAAATTGAAATAACCATCAGACAGTTGAGAAGGGAAAGGCGATAAGGCCAAGAAGCTTTAGTCAACATGGAACCTGAACCTGAACCTTTGAACGTTGTACCACAATTCCCATTCGAGACAGAACCATTCCGGTGGTTGACAGACTCTCTTTCCTGTTGTTGTACTTCCTCCCTTACCACAAATGCTTGTGACATCAAAACATGCATTCAGATGATTCAGCACCCAGTTCAGTTCGGGGGGAATGCAACTGAAGATCCTAATCCACATCAGCAACTTCCTGGAAGTTGCGGCACTTTCAATTACAACCGAGAAGCTGAAGAAGCAATGAGACTGCGTGTTTTTCCCATACTCCTTGAAGGACAGAGCTAAAGCTTGGCTACTTCACTACCAGCAGGTTCCATCACAACATGGAACACTTTAGCCACCAAATTTCTTACAAAGTACTTTCCACCAGCCAGAAACCGGAAAGCTGAGGAATGACATCACATCCTTGTGCAAAAAGATCAGAAACTCTCAACGAAGCTTGGGAAAGGTACAAAGATTTAACTCCGGAAATGTCCACACCATGAGATTCCAAAATGGCTTCAAGTCCAAACATTCTATAATGGACTTTTGGAATAATGAGAACCACAATCGATGCTGCTGCTGGAGGAGCTTTAATGGCAAAAAGGAGAAGATCAGCCTGGGAACTAATCGAAGAAATGGCCAACAACAATTCCTTGTGGCCAACAGAAAGGAGCATGATCCAACGAATTGCAGGAATTTATGAAAGGGGAGCCAATACAGCAGTCAACACCAAGTTGGATCAAATATGCAAATTCATGGAGACTCTTACCACTGGATCCACAAGTTCACCATATGGAGGAATACCAGAGTCAAACCAACTTGAAGAAACGGTGAATTTTGTCACAATTTCAACAGACAAGGGAACAATCCTATTCCAACACCTACAACCCAGGGTGGATGAATCATCCTAATTTTTCATGGAGCAACAATTCAGGCCAACAGCGGAACTATCCACCACCTGGATTCCAGCAATAGAACAAAGGCCATGAGCAGAGGAAAATGAACCAGGAATAGCAGAAGTCCTGGCTCAGTTAAAAAAGTACGATGCCATCTTCAGAGCCAATCAGCTTCCATCAAAGCACTGGAGAATCAAATCGGCCAACTGGCCAATGCTCAGAGTTACAGACCACCAGGAAATCTTCCCAGCAACACAGAACCCATCCAAGGAACCGAGGGAAGGAGCAATGTCAAGCCATTACTTTGAAAAGTGGTACTGAAATCAACAAAGAGATGTTGGAATCAAGATGTCCCAAGAAGAAGTTCCAAAAGAAGCTGAACAACAGATGGAGGAAAAAGAAGCAAAGGAAGGAAAAGAAGCAAAGGAAAAAGAACAGATCACTCCACCTCCACCTTTTCCTCAGCGTCTTCAGAAAAACAAATTGGACAGCAGTTTGCTCGATTCCTGGAGGTTTTCAAAAGCTGCACATCAACATCCCATTTGCAGAAGCCTTGGAATAAATGCCCAGTTATGTCAAATTCATGAAAGACATTCTTTCACGAAAAACGGATAGCATTGGGAGACTACGAAACAGTAGCATTAACGGAAGAATACAGCGCCATTATTCAGAGGAAACTTCCCCGAAGTTGAAGTGCAAGATCCTGGCAGTTTCACAGTTCCATGCACCATTGGAGAACATTATATCGGTAAAGCTTTATGTGATTTAGGTGCTAGTGTTAACTTGATGCCTTTTCTATTTACAGGAAACTGCAAATTGGAGAAGCAATGCCTACCTCAGTTTCATTGAAACTTGCTGACCGAACACTTGCATTTCTAAGAGGTGTTGTTGAAGATGTGCTGGTGAAGTAGACAAACTAATTCTTCCAGCAGATTTCATCATCCTTGACATGGAAGAAGACAAAGAAATACCTATCATTCTTGGGAGACCATTCTTGGCTACAGGTAAAACTGTGATTGTGTGCAAAAAGGAGAACCGACCATGAAAGTGCAGGACCAAGAAGTGACCTTTAATATTTTCAAAAGCCATGAAATTTTCGAGTGATGAAAAGAAGAAGAATGCTTCAGAGTTGATGTTGTTGAAAGTATCGTTCAAAATACTGAGCCAAATCCCACAGATACACTTGAAGCTTGTATCACCAACATGACTGACATCGAGCTAGATGCTGAAATCTGGAATGTATCAACTACCTTGACAAACCATTCCGATTCAAAGCAACACCACCAGTTGAAAGCTTGGAACTGCCAAAGAAAGATCGAATCAAGCCTTCGATTGAAGAACCACCACAAGCTGACTGACTGAAGTTACTTCCGAGCCATCTCAGGTATGCATTTCTTGGAAACTCTTCTGAATTACCTGTTATTATTTTCTTCACTGACATTGGATCAGGAAGAAAAGCTACTGAGAGTATTAAGAGAGCAAAAAAGAGCCATTGGATGGACTATAGCCGACATTCGAGGCATTAGTCCATCATTTTGCATGCACAAGATTCTGATGAATGATGAATACAAACCCACAGTGGAACATCAACAGAGACTCAATCCAATCATGAAGGAAGTTGTGAAGAAAGAAATCATCAAATGGTTGGATGCTGTCATCATTTACCCCATCTCAGACAGTAGTTGGTGAGTCCTATGCAATGTGTGCCCAAAGAAGGAGGAATTACTGTGGTCACTAATGAAAAGAACGAGCTGATCCCAACAAGAACGGTGACTGGATGAAGAGTATGCATGGAATACAGGAAACTTAACAAAGCCACGAGGAAGGACCATTTTCCGCTACCATTCATTGACCAGATGTTAGACAGATTGGCGGGACATGAATTCATTGCTTTCTTGACGGACGATATTCAGGGTACAATCAAATTGCCATTGCCCCCGAAGATCAGGAGAAAACCACATTTACATGTCCATATGGTACTTTTGCTTTCCGCATGATGCCATTTGGATTATGTAATGCCCCCGCCACTTTTCAGCGTTGCATGATGGCCATTCTCAGACATTCTCAGACATGCTTGCGAGAGGTTTTTTTTATGGATGATTTTTCTGTGTTTGGAGATTCTTTTGACCATTGTTTGCAAAATTTGGACACGGTGTTACAAAGGTGCGAAGTTACAAACCTGGTACTCAACTGGGAGAAATGCCACTTCATGGTGCAAGAAGACATTGTTCTTGGACACGGATCTCACAAAAGGGGAATCGAGGTAGACAAAGCAAAGATCGAGACAATTGAGAAACTACCTCCACCAACATCTGTCAAAGGGATTCGGAGTTTTCTTGGACATGCAGGATTTTACAGGAGATTTATCAAAGACTTTTCAAAATTGCAAAACCTCTTTGTAATCTTTTGGAAAAGGATGTGCCTTTCAACTTCACCAAAGAATGCCATCAAGCTTTGAAATCTTAAATAGAAGCTGGTCTCTGCCCCCATCATAGTAGCACCAGACTAGACCCTTCCATTTGAGGTAATGTGTGATGCTAGTGATTTTGCTGTAGGTGCAGTTTTGGGACAACGCAAAGCAAAGATTTTCCACACCATTTACTATTCCAGTAGAACTTTAATGAAGCTCAACTTAACTACACAAACCACTGAAAAGGAGTTGCTAGCAGTTGTGTACGCTTTTGAAAAATTCCGCTCCTATCTGTGGGTCCCAAAGTGGTGGTCTACACAGATATTCAGCAATCAATATCTGATCACAAAGAAAGATGCCAAACCCAGATTGATCGTTGGATACTTCTTCTGCAAGAATTCGACGTGGAGATTCGAGACAGGAAATGGACGAGAGAATCAGGTGGCAGATCATCTATCGAGGATCGAAAATGGAGAAACAGCTGGCAAAGAATTATCAATCAAAAGAAACTTTTCTAGAGGAACAGCTGTGTGCTATGAAACAACAGGAAGTCCCTTGGTATGCTGACTATGTCAACTACATTGTATAGGAAAATGGCCGTTGGAATGGACAACTCAGCAACGGAAAAAGTTCTTCAAAGAAGTCAAGAACTATGTCTGGGATGAACCGTACCTGTTTAAACGATGTGCTGATCAATTATTGAGACGGTGTGTTCCATGGAGGAGGTCAACAGTGTTCTGCAACACTGTCATTCATCACCATACGGCGAACACTTCAGCGGAAAACAAAACTGCAGCAAAATTTCTTCAATCAGGTTTGTTCTGGCCCACTCTTTTAAAGATGCTTATCTTTTTGCTTTTCAATGTGACAGGTGCCAGAGAACGGAAATATTTCCAGGAGAAACGAAGAACCGTTGCAAAACATTCTGGAAATGGAGATATTCGATGTATGGTTTATTGATTTCATGGGACCCTTTGTTCCATCATTTGGAAACCTGTATATCCTGGTTGCTGTAGACTACGTCTCCAAATGGGTTGAAGCAATTGCACTGCCATCCAATGATTCAAAAGTGGTGATCAAATTCCTGAAAAAGAACATTTTCACTCGGTTCGGAACACCTCGAGCAATCATCAGCGATGGTGGCTCTCATTTCTGCAACAAATACTTCGATGCACTCCTATCCAAATACGGAGTTACTCACAAGGTTGCCACTGCTTACTATCCACAGTCAAATGGACAGGTTGAGGTTTCAAACAGGGAGATCAAGAGAATCCTAGAAAGAACCATTGGATCAACATGGAGGGATTGGTCTAAAAAATTGGATGATGTATTATGGGCCTACCCAACAGCTTACAAGACACCCATTGGTATGTCCCCATATCGATTGGTGTTCGGGAAAGCATGTCATCTGCCAGTTGAGCTTGAACACAATGCGTATTGGGCACTGAAGAAGTGAATCTTGATTCACAAGCTGCAGGAGAGAAAAGACTTCACCAACTCAATGAATTAGAGGGAGTTTCGTCTACAGGCTTATGAGAACGCCAATTGTACAAGGAAAAGACCAAAAAATGGCATGACTGAAAATAGTGCACAGACAGTTAGAACCAAGGCAGCAGGTGTGTTGTTGTATAACTCAAGGTTGAAACTTTTCCCTGGAAAGTTGAAATCTAGGTGGTCTGGACCATTTGTGATCACTCAGGTTTTACCGTATGGAGCTGTTGAGTTACTGGATCCCAATACCAACAACACATTCAAGGTTAACAGTCAGCGTGTCAAGCACTACTGGGGAGAATCATTTGAGCGACAAAAAGAAAGTGTCACACTTTCAGATCCAGCATAAATGTTCGAGCAGTCACGTCTAGTTGACGACTTTAAACTTAGCGCTCGCAGGGAGGCAACCCATGCAATTTGTGTATATATTGTGATTTGGTGTGTTTTATTTTTGTGTGTTTAATTTTTACAGGTTTTAGTCATTTCAAGATGGAAGAAGCTCTCGCAAATCTTCACAAGCAATTCATTCTCTCCCTCAAAAATCTCTAATGAAAGTTTACAAAGCTCGCTTGGAACGAATGAGACTACTAACGATCCATGGTGTGCCCAATGACATTCGTTGGGTAATTGAAGCACGAGTCCGATTGGCAGATGAGTCTTCTAACTCTTTTATTTCACATCTGCCTGGTTTTGAAGAAGCACCTATGCAAAGAAACGTAGAGCTAAGCAAATGGATGTTTGTTACAAATGTGCACGATGGAATTGCAATACTCGTTGTCGTTCTTTAGGAATGGTGTCTGATAATCGCGAAGACAAAATTAAATTCATTAGGGATGGCTTGAGTAAGGAGTCTGTAGATGAAATATCTTCAACTCTTGAGACGCATCCCAGTGGATATGTTCATATAGCCATTCACAAATTACATACACAATTCCAAAAGGAAAGACAACTGTTAAGTCTCAGGAATCTGACTCAAAAAGACCCTGTTTGCCAATTTATAAGAAAATTGGATGGGAAACTTGTCCCTGATGCATAGACGTCAATCAAGCCGTTACTTTTCTTGTAAATATTATATCTCTTTATCTTTTCTTAATTATGTAATTTTGTTTTGTTGTTTTTTTCTCCGACAGGATCCAGACCTTTTTGACTAACACGATATTTTTTCACTACTAATCGTCCTTGGAAGATTATTGTGTTATTATTATTCACCCTTTTCAGGTACTATAAATTCAGCTCGTCATTGCACTTTTGAAGGCATCCAGAGTTGAGAAAGAAATACATAAAAAAAAATGGAAGCCACTTCAAGAAGACAAGTTGAAAACATCTGTGTGTTTTTGCGGGGTAGTAGTGTTGGAACTAAGCCACAATATATAGAAGCAGCACATGAATTGGGTCGAGTCTTAGCTGCAAGGAATATGCATTTAATATATGCGGAGGCAATCTTGGACTAATGGGGATTGTTCAAAGGCGCCGCACAGGAAGGAGGCAGTCACGTTTTGGGAATCATCCCAAAACCCTTGGCAGAGGCAAATCTTATTGAACCATCAAACGGAGAGGAACTGATTGTGCCAGGTATATCTGAATGACTGGTAGAAATGATTACCCGTGCTGATGCTTTTATTGCTTTGCCAGGTGGCTTGGGCACATTGGAGGAAATTTTTATAGTACTATCTTGGGCGAACCTGAACATACACCAGAAACCATTGGACTGCTCAACGTTGATGGATTTTATGATTTTCTTTTGTGTTTTCTTGATGATGCCCGGAGAAATGGGTTCGTTTCAAAACCTTTAAAAGAACTCCTCTTTACTGCCAGAACTGCTCCGGATCTAATAGACCAACTCATAGCCTATGAACCACGAGTTGACCCTATCCTTTCAAAGATAAATTGGTCCGAGGACGATCGTGGTAAGAGGCGTCGAATTAATCTGGATCTTAACCTTTAATTTCCTGTAGATTTTCAGCTAACAAGGTACGACCTTCTTAAATCTCCTTTTACTGTTTAAGACATTGGGGACAATGTCTCATTTAGGTTTGGGGGAGGGAAACTTGATCAGATATTTTTACCTTGTTTTTAGTGTGTGTTTTATTTTTATTTTTTAGTCCAAATTTTTTCGAAAAATACAAAAAAATTGAAAAAAATTTTAAAAAAATTACAAAAATATTTTGCATATTTGTTTGTTTGACTAAATTTGAAAAGGGTGAAATTGGTAAAGAGCTAGCTGAGTAAGGAGTTTCCACTCCTGAGACGTATCTCAAGCCTATTTTCGAAACAAGTTAATTTTTGTTTATTTCCTTTTAAATTATTTTTTAATTTGTGAATTCTCCTTAAAATGGACTAAAATGAATCTTCATATGTTCAGTTAGCAGATATTATCAACATATATAGTAACATACAGACATGAGCTAAAATTGAAAAGTTTGTAATATTCAGTGCTCTAGTTTAATTGGAGGAAACATCTCAAAAAGCATGGAGTAAATGGAAAAAAAAAAAAAAAAAAAACTTCTGAGATCCGAGTTATTAAGTCTGTAAGGGTGTTTTAACACCTAGTGCCCTAAAACCAACTGGTTTAGGAGTCACTGGCCCAAGCTCGCTACATGGATCAAAGATGCTGCAAAAATATATTTATCTGAAGTCTGAGTAATAAGTCTGTAGGGGTGTCTTAACACCTGGTGCCCTAAAACCAACTGGTTTGGGAGTCACCGACCCAACACTCGCTACATAGATGGAAGATATTGTATATAAATAAAAAATAGAGAAAAACAAAATCAAAGAAAAAATCAGAAAAATGAGAAAAATTATTCCATTGCTGCAAAAAGGTGTGAAATCTGAAAGAACTTTAGGACAAAAATATTACTCTCTTCTCAACTGCACTTATGACTGTTGTGGGCAAAAACAAGTTGTTTAATATTTTGTTGGCTATGTATATGAAGAATGGTAAAAATAATCGGAGAATTTACTTATTCGGTAATTTAGAATAAAACAAAACAACTAGTAACTTGGAGTAGAAGTTTCACTGATTAGTCACTAACATCTTTATTCTCTTTTCGGTTGTCTTTTTGCTTTTGTGTGTATTAGTTTTATTACTTTTTACTTTTGTAAAATGTTTGTGGGTATCATTGCTGTAACCCTCACGAGACTACAACTCGTCCACTAGGGACACCTAGGGGTTTAAAGGCTTGTTGCATATGCTAAATGCAACCGTGATCCCAACGAAAGTGGCTTAGTTAATTTATTTATGTTATTTTACTTTATGTTTTGCTCGAGGACTAGCAAAATGTTAGGTTTGGGGGTGTGATGAGTGGTATTTATATCACTAATTCCCACTCATTTGACCTAATATTTCGTATAGTTTCTCGAGTTTTGTGAACGTTTTGATATGTTTTGTGTTATTTTGTAGATAAATAAAGTTTCAGGACATTCTGGAGGTGATTTGGGCCAAAAAACAGCGAAAATTGGACGAAAAGGGCATTTCAGTAAATTATCCGCCGTCGCCACGCCAAGACTTAAGCGTCGCGACGCCTAACGTGCGCCGCGAACAGTGCTAACGTGCGCCGGGTCCACAAATCAGAATCTGAGAAAGAAAAGTTTGACTTTACTAAAATACGCCGTGACACGTGTCACCATCACATCCGATCTGCTAAAATGCGTCGTGCCACGTGTCAACATCCTACGGTGCCGACAGTCATCATCGCCACGTGTGCCACGTGTCATCCTACGTGTCTCTATGTCATCAGCCACGTCAGCAAGTCAACAAGTCAACATTGCCACGTGTCGTGCCACGTCATCATCAGCCAATCAAGGAGCGCCACGTGTCGCAATTCAATGGTGCCGACAGTCTCTTTCCCACGTGTCGCCACGTCGTCGCCACGTCACCGCCACGTCAGCATCAATAATTAAGTATCTAATCCTTATCTGACACGTGGCGGATAAGAATCTCCTCGACAAATCAGAAGCCGCCACGTGTCACAATAATTGAAGCCCAACCACCGCGCCACGTGTCACCTTATCAGCTTATCCAGAATCTTCAAACCGGCGAACCAGAGCGTGCCACGTCGACAAAATCTGGCGTAGCCACGCTGAATGCCCTGGCGTCGTGACGCTGGAAGCCTACCGAGGCCTATAAATTGAGCTCGAGATTCAGAATTCAGAGCACCCTTCTCTCCCCATTCTTTGATGTAAATAGGGAGTTCTTCTCTCTCTAAGTTTCTTTTAATTTTTAGTTTTTAGTTTTGTAATAATTTTAATTACTTTTTGTAATATATAGTAATTTACTTTCTTTACTTTTTACAGTTTTTACTATTCACTATGAGGGTTGGTAACTCCAGCTAGGGTGAAAGGTAATTTTTTTTACTATTGCTATTTAGATTAATCTCCCTTAAAAAATAATATATTCACTATTTAAAATATTGATTTAAAAAGGATACCGCTATATTGGTCGGTAGGTAATTTAATCTTAATCTGGTTTAAACCTGACTAATCAAGGATACGCCAGATTGGTCGGTTGGTAATTTAATTTGGTTCCGCCTTTATGGCTGGTTTATGGACAAATATTACTGCCTTAATGGCTGGTTGGACTTAATTTGACTTAATCAGTATACCGCCAGATTGGTCGGTTGGTAATATTATCACGAGTTTTTATATTATTTGATGGGGAGATATCTAAATTAGTAGTAGTAAAAGTAATCCTTTTAACTTAGCATTTTATTTTATTGTAATTTACTTTTCAGTATTTACTTTACCGCATTTTTACTTTATGTATTTATTTTCAAGTTTTTACTAGCCCTAGTTATGTGTTGTAACTAAATTAGTTATCTGGGGTTGTGATGAAATCCAATATCACCGTTTTATAAGGGTTAGATTATAGCTTGGGTAAATATATAATGTTTATTTATTGAGTCTTAATCTTAATGCTTTTTCATTAACTGGCTATTAATAAAATTGATCTGGTAAATCTAAAATGAACTAGACATAGGGATTTTAGGTTTCAGCCTTAGACTCAATAGCCCACGATCTTCCTTGAGGATAGATAACCCTTTAATAGATTTCCTTACAGGATGGGAATATACCTGCCAGGCGGGGGTAGCCATAATTGGAACTTAAACTTAATGAATCCGGATAATTTGGTTGACATAGACATATGGTTCAATTGGGTTAAACTGGGTATTTGTGTCTGACCATCGACAGAGGCTTACACATAATTTAGTGTTCCAGGTTAATAAATCAATATATTACCCAACTATAAGATAAACACTTCATCTTTAAAATGATATTGAAGAAATCACAACCCTAGATAGTTTTAATATTGAATTTTCTAAAACAACCTATTTTTGACAATTTTATTTACTTGTTTTTAAATTTAGAATCGTCACCATTTCAAATCAATCAATCAACTTGTTAGATATTAGTAATCATTTGACCTCATAAAATTAATAGTTTAGATATTAAGTCCTCGTGGGATCGATATTTTTATACTACTTGAACGATACGTGCGCTTGCGTTATACGTGTGTGTTACGCTCCGGTCAAGTTTACCGAAAATAAATATTCATCGGGAAAAGGATCATTGATGGGAGTGGTATCGATTAGTGTCTCATTTGTGAGTCTCGATAAGTGATCTACAACCACGTTCTCTGCCCCTTTTTTGTCTTTGATTGTGAGATTGAATTCATGAAGCGAAATCACTTATTCACGTCGCTAACGAATTAATTCTAAATTAATTCGTTCGCCCGAATTAAAATCAAAATTCCAATCCGCGTCAAAATCTAATTTCGATTATTATATCGAATATTATTAATTTACCGATTAATTCCAAATTAATCGTTTAGTCTCTTCTCTAATTAATCCATATAATTTTCTCTCTCTAGAAATTAATCTTCTCTCTGTACTAATTAATCCCAGATTAATCATAGTGCGAGTCATACATCATCGTCGAATCTTTGGGAAGCGACCCATGAGGATCTCCGGATATGTTGGCAGTAAAACGGTCGTCGGACTATCCGAATACGTAAGTACCCCGTACTACGTTTATATAGATTTACAAGACAAGGTTGGCTTCTAGCAAAGCGCCATGCCTACCCAATTCTCCAGAAACATGCTTACTGGAATAAGCGATCTATATCAAGCGTAGTATACCGAAGTATTGCGTATTTCTGTCCAGTATCGGATGTTCACGTGCTAGGCCTGGGGCTGGAATTGTGTCTGCCCCGTACGAAACACATATCGGATGTCTGGTAACTAGTCTCTATAATCAGATATTCATGACCTTGTCATAATATCCCGATAGCTCGAGCATTTAAGAGAACAAGTTCCGTATCCTACGTGACCATCTTCTCCATATGACTGGAGTGACACTTCCGTCTTGACATCACACCCAACACACTACGATTCTCAATATACCCAGTATCGGCGTACACAGAACCGGTTAAAGCCCTGGACGACCTCAACTAACGTATATTGATTGTTGTATGTATTAGCGGTGCAAGTCTCAGGTTAAGACCAAATACACCTACCCTGATTGCAGACTCCCATAGACACATAGTCATACTACCAATGGGATTCCGCGGGGGGGTCTATCCAGAGCGAAGCTGTTTCCCGTACCATCGGTAAAACACAACCTCCTATTATACTTGCATGAGTATCTTATACCCAAATATATGAGAACTATGCCGTTGTGCCCTCACAAACGCACACAAGTGCAATACTAGTATTTTACGTATTTATCGATGTCCAATCTCGATAATACTCTGACTAGGGATATTTAATGATTTATCCTTCGTGGACTGATACTGTCTCATATCATTCTCTGTCCAGGAACAAATCATAGGGAACTCTAATCATTTATATATCTAGGTGATCTAATCACAAATGATAAGAGTGCAATCTCCTTTGTCACATAGTTAATTTGTACAACAACACTGTGATCTGTACAAATAGTGACGCTATGGGTCATAATTGTCCAACAAATATTTTGTATAGTTTCTTGAATTTTTTGAATATTCTGATTTGTTTTTTGTGTTATTTTGTAGAAAATAAAGTTTCAGGACATTCGGAGGTGATTTGGACCAAAACAGTGAAAATTGGAAAAAAAAGGGCATTTTGGTAATTTGGACGAGTCGCGATGCGCATGCCTTTCGCGTCGCGACGCCTAACGTTCACGGCGGTCACTTGCTAACGTGCGTCAGGTCAACATGTCAGAATCTGAAAAGTTTGACTTTGCTAACGTGCGCCGTGCCACGTGCCACCATCACAGAGGATCCACTAACATGCGCCGGGACACGTGTCATAATCCTATTGTGCCGACACTCCGCGTGACATGTGTCATCTTCTCGGTGGACCGAATCATCGGCAAATCATATTCTGCCACGTTCATCCTCTCATTGAACCGAATCTTACCGCGTGCCACGTGTCGAATTCTTATTGGGGCCGACGAAATCCGCGTCATTAATCAAAGTCAATACGCGTGGACCAAGTGAAATGTTCGGGCGTCGCGACGCCCAAACCCTTGGCGTCGCGATGCCCGTGGCTTACCGAAGTCTATAAATTGAGCTCGAGATTTCAGTTTCAATTGGACCTCTCCCTCTAAATTCTCTGATGTAAATAGGGAGTTTCTCTCTTCTTTAATTCTTTTTTTTCGTTTTGTAATTAATTTTTAATTACGTTCTGTAATAGTAATTACTTTTTGTAATAGTAATAGTAATTTATCTTGTTTTTACTGTTTCGGTTTTACTATTCAACCATGATTAGGTAACTTCCCCCTACTAGGGTGAAAGGTAATTCTTTTACTGTTACTATTTAGATTAATCTCCCTTAAATATAATATATTCACTATTTAAAATTTGACTTAATAAGGATACCGCCATATTGGTCGGTTGGCTATTAAATTTAAATTTGTTTAAACCTGACTAATCAAGGATACCGCCTATATGGCTGCTTGGTAATTAAATTTTCTTACCGCCTATATAGCAGGTTCATGGGACAAATTATACCGCCTTTATGGCTGGTCGGACTTAATTTGAATTAATCAGGTTACCGCCTATATGGCTGGTTGGTAATGTTATCATAAGTTTATATATTATTTCATGGGAGATATCTAAAATAGTAATTAGTAAAAGTAATTCCTTTTACCTTAGCATTTTATTTTATTGTAATTTACTTTTCAGTATTTACTTTACCGCATTTACCTTTTCGCATTTTTACTTTATGGCTTTTACTTTTAAGTTTTTACTAGCCCTAGTTATGTGTCATAACTAAGGGTTAGATTATAGTTTGGGTAATATAAAGATTTATTTATTGAGTCTTAATCTTAATGCTTTTTATTAACTGGCCACTAATAAAATTGATTCGGTAAACTTAAAATGAACTAGACATAGGGATTTTAAGTTTAAGACCTTAGACTCAATAGCCCACGATCTTCCTTGAGAATAGATAACCCTTTAATAGATTTCCTTACAGGATAGGAATATACCTGTCGGGCGGGGGTAGCCATAATTGGAACTTGATCTTAATGAATCCAGGTAATTTAGTTGACATAGACATATGGTTCAATTGGGTTACACTAGGTATTTGTAATTGACCATCGGAAGAGGCTTTTACATAATTTAGTGTTCCAGGTTAGTAAATCAATATATTACCCAACTATATGATAACAACTTCATCTTTAAATAATATTGGAAAGATTCACAACCCTAAATAGTTTTTAATATTGAATTTTCTTAAACGTACTTTCAAGCAGTTTTATTTACTTGTTTTTAAATTTAGAATCATCACCATTTCAAATCAATCAAACAACCTGTTAGATACTAGTAATCATTTGACCTCATAAAATTAATAGATAAGGTTTAAGTCCTCGTGGGATCGATACTTTTTATACTACTTGAACGATACGTGCGCTTGCGTTATACGCGTGTGTAAGAACCTGTCAGAGAGATGAAAAAATTACCACATGGTAAGTTCGATTATCTTCTAGAAATGCATATTTCAGTCCTTCTAGCAAAGCTTTTAACTCCAAATTGGGTGTTTCTTCATGTTTTTCTTCTTCCAATGTTCCGAGTTCTTCCAAATTTTTAATCTTTCCATCGTCTTCCATTACCTGAATAGAGTCAAGTAGAACATCATTAGTAATATCCGAATCTATTTGCTCACTTGACTCAACATAATTAGCAGTAAAAAATTCTATGGGATCAGATAAACTCTCCTGAATATGCTCATCCATAATAGGTTCAATTGATTATGCGCTTTCGTTTTCATTATCTTCATCATATGGCTGTTTGCACATGTTAAAAATATTTAACTCCAATGTCATGTTGCCAAAAGAAAGATTCACGATTCCATTCCTGCAATTTATTAAAGTGTTAGTTGTGGCTAAAAATGGCCGACCAAGTATTACAAGGATTGGCTTATAACTGTCTGCCACAGGTTGTGTTTCTAAAACAATAAAATCCACAAGATATACAAATTTATCGATTTACAATAACACATCTTCCACAATTCCTTTTGGTACATTAACTGATCTATCGGAAAGTAAAAGGGTAGTTTAGGTTGGTTTCATCTCACCGATATTAAGTTGTTGGTAAATCGAAAATGGCAGTAAATTTACACTAGCTCCAATATCAAGTAAAGCATGTTCAATGTTTTGATTTCCAAAAATACAAGAAATAGTTGGACAACCAGGGTCATTTTATTTTAATGCATTATTGGTTGAGAGAATGAAACTTACCTATTCAGCTAGAAAAGCTTTCTTTCTTACCTGGTGTTTTCTTTTAACGGTGCACAGATCTTTCAGAAATTTGGCATATGATGGTATCTATTGAATGGCATCTAAAAAATGGATGTTGACCTTTACCTGTTTGAATATTTCATAAATCTCTGGGGAATGGTTCAATTTCTTTATTTTTAATGCCTGAGGAAATGGAGGTGTATGAGAAAAACTATTATTATCGACGACGGGTAATGGCTCATCAACCCCTTCCTTACCCTATGATTCTGATTTATCCTCAATTTCACGAGGTTCAAGAATAGGTCTATGGATGATCTTACCACTACGAAGAGTAATAACATATTTGACTTGGTCTAAGTGTTGACTTCCAGAACTACCCTCGTGAGGGTTTTGATGACTCTTATGATTTGACTGAGGTTGTGCATGAAACTTACATTTCTCTTTAATGGCCAAAGCAGATGTGATTTTATAAAAAGTTTCTTTCAAATCATTCATCATTTGTGCATTTTGGTTATTGATGGTTTCTTATTTTTCCATGAATGCACTCAAGTTATCTTCAATAGTTTTCCTAGGTGGTGGGACACATTATGTATAATTCTGGAAATTTCGGAAATTCTAGTAAACCTGGGGAGGTTGGTGTGAAGGTTGTGCTTGGTTATCATTCCTCCAATTGAATTTTGGATTGTTTCTCCAACTAGGATTATAGGCCTATGAGTATGGGGTTGGATTTGGTCTATTGAATGTGTTTATAGAACTGGCATGGTCATGGAGACATTCTTTCAGGGCTGGTAAGGACGGGCAAACTTCTATGACATGTTCATTTGAACTACAAATTTTACATATGACTTCCTGAACTGACTTGACATGATCACTCTACCCTATTTCTAGAGCCTCAACTTTTTTGGACAGAAATACATACTTGGCAACAAGGTCATGGTCTTCCCTAAGGTTAAACATACCTATACCAGATGTGTTGGACAATTATGACCCATAGCGTCACTATTTGTACAGATCATGGTGTTGTTGTACAAATTAACTATGTGACAAATGAGATTGCTCTCTTATCATTTGTGATTAGATCACCAAGATATATAAATGATAGAAGGTCCTTATGATTTGTTCCTGGATTGAGATGATATGAGACAGTATCAATCCATGAAGGATAAATCATTAAATATCCCGAGTCAGAGTATTATCGAGATTGGACATCGATAATACGCAAAAGACTAGTATTACACTTGTGCGCGTTGTGAGGGCATAACGACATAGTTCTCATATATTTGGGTATATGATACTAATGCAAGTGTAATAGGAGGTTGTGTTTACCGATGGTATGGGAAACAGCTTCGCTCTGGATAGACCCCCTCGGAATTCCATTGGTAGTATGACTGTGTGTCTATGGAATTCCGAAATCAGGGTAGGTGTATTTGGTCTTAACCTGAGACTTGCACCGCTAATACTTGCGACAATCAATATACTTTGGTTTTGGTCGTCCAGGGCTTTAACAGGTTCTGTGTACGCCTCTGCTGGGTATATTGAGAATCGTAGTGTGTTGGGTGTGATGTCAAGACGGAAGTATCACTCCAGTCATATGGAGATAATGGTCACGTAGGATACGGTACTGGTTCTCTTATGTACTGCAGTCATCGGGATAAAATGACAAGGTCATGTTTATCCGATTATAGAGACTAGTTACCATAGATCCGATATGTGCTTCGTACGGGGCAGACATAATTCCAGCCCCAGGCCTAGCACGTGACATCCGATACTGGATCGAAATACGCAATACTACGTATACTACGCCTGATATAGATCGCTTATTCCTGTAAACATGTTTCTGGAGAATTGGGTAGGCATGGCGCTTTGCTAGAAGCCAACCTTGTCTTATAAATCGGTACAAACGTAGTACTAGGTACTTACGTGTTCGGATAGTCCGACGACCGTATTTACTGCCAATATATCCGGGGATCTCATAGGTCGGTTCCCAAAGATTCACCGATGACGTATGACTCGCACTTTATTAATCTGGGATTAATTAATAATGAGAGAGAAAATTAATCTAGGATTAATTGCGGAGATATTTTATCTGGGATAAAATATCAATTAAAGAGAGATAACGATTAATTTCGAATTAATCGATAAAATTAATATATTAGATATATTAAACAAAATTGGATTTCAACGCGGAATTAAAATTAGATTTTAATTCGGGCGAACGAGTTAATTTAGAATTAATTAGTTTGCGATGTGAATAGTGATTTCGCTAGGCATAATCATTTAATTACGTCGCAACAAAAAATTCGTTAATTTGGAATTAGCGAACCCGAGCCCGAGATTGTTTGCAAGCGTATTCGCATTTCGAATTCGAGTGCGGCACGCAAGTCACATCAAGCGTCAAATTGCTAGTCGCATCAAGCGTCAAATCATTAGTCACTTTGAGTGATGTTACAACTTGTCACTTGATTGATTGAGTGATGTGAATAGTGATGTGAGTGGTTGGCAAAGCATTTATTGATTGACTTTTTGATAGCAAAAAATAAGGAAATGTATTTGGAAATTGATTATGTGTATTTGATACACTTTTTCTCACCAACCAACACAACACTCTTTCTCCTCTCCTCTCTCCATCTTCACGCCCAATGGGCTGATTTTTCTCCTATGGTTTTTGCTTCACTGCCGAAAATCAAGAGAAGAAATGTGATGATTTTGTTGCAAAATCAAAGGTGCTAGCACACATCAGAGTCGTCCATAGGTGATAGGGAAACCCACCCGTGGGCTTGGAATACCATTCGAGAAGCTTGGAGCTTCATGGAGGACCAAAGTCGAGCCTTGGAGAGCCAAAACAGTGGGCTGTTTTCAGAGGATTGCCGTGACTTCAAGCAAGCAGAAAAAGAATTTTTGTTGTCTCTCGCGTCGGTCAACCGATCGATGTAAGTATTCAGTAACTTCTTCGATGTATTCATACTTGTTTTATGCTTATTAATCGATCCTCGGGACCGTAGAACTCCAACAATGGTATAAGAGCGTTGTTAAAAGCATGAAACCGATTTAGGGTTAAAATTGGGTAAATTGATTTTGAGCATGATTTAATGAAATTGGATGATTGAGTATGCTTAAATCATGTTGAATTGAAGTTTGATTGGATCAATTTCAAGAAAAAGTTTTTGGAACATTTTTCCCCAAAATCTTAGCTTGGCCGAGAATGAACATAGCCATAATTGTCTTGGATTTTGATTTTTTGATTCATTGGATGAGTTGTAATCATGTTAGGAAAGTTGATTGTGGATTTAATTTGATTGAAACCGAATCGATTTTGAAAAACCCTAAAAGCCGAGACTTTGAAGCATGTATTGGGATTGATTTCTTGATTAAATTGTGTTGGACACTATTTGATGTTAAAGAGCATGATTAGTTGTGTAAATTGATGATTTGGAATGTTTATTTATGTAATTAATAATGCTATACACTTTAGTTAATTTAATTAAGAAATTTGGAATTTTTTGGAATTAAATTAGTTGGGCTTAAATTGGATTTGGGCTTGTAATGTTGTTATTGGGCTTATTGGGCTTGGTTGTACCAAGTTAGGTTTAGGCTAAATTGGTTGGATCCAATTGGGCCCAAAACCGCTTCCATAAAGTCCAATTGCGACTAATGGACCTTTAAAGTTTAATTGGGCCTAATGGGCCTAAATTGATTTCTAGGTTTATGGGGTTATTCCTTGATTGAGCTTTGGTTGCCGAAGCCCACGCCTTAAAGAAATTAATTAAAAGCCCATTGGACTTTAATTAAATTAACGTTGGACGTTAATCGGGCTTTGAGACCCGTAACGATTAAATTTGGAATTTAAATCGTAAAGGTTTATTAATAAAGTGTAATATTTAATTTGGAATTAAATAAATGAGTTAGTATTAAATACATATTAAATTGGATTTAATGTTGTAGTTTAATTTAATTCAAGAATTCGTACTTTGAGTACTTATTCGCAAAACGAGTTTGACTTGCGCAAAATCAAATCGTTGTTTGAACATTGGATGGTCATTAATTATCAGATTAATTAATTTGATTAGATTGATTGATAACATGCTTGTGTGAATACATGGTTGCGATGCATGAATAATGTATATCGGATGGATATTAGATGGGTGGGGCAATTTTAGAAATTATTGTAATAAATTTGGAATTTATTAATTGGACCTGCGTGTCTAGCCTTATTACCTCCTTACTCTTTGTATTCTCTTCTCACCTATTCCCCTCAATGTAAATGAGGTTTCTTTAGAAGTGTAGTGTAACGGGTAGAAGTAATACATGTGCTAGCGGGAGAGACGAAATAGAGAGATTTGATCTAGGATCAATGTGTTAAGTATCCATCCGCATATCATTATTAATTTATTTATACGCGCTTTATTATGTGTTTAGAATGCATGTTTAAGGGTGTATGATGATGAGACCTTAACAAAGATAATAAATTGGTTGCCAATTTGCACGCGAAAAACCCTCAAATAATATTAAGCGTTTTTCCTTCCATTGAGTGATTCTTACTCAAGATCCAAGACTGACATTGGTTGTTTGGCCAAAGTCAAGGCCTTTGTCCGTCGAGGATGTGTTTGAATCACGAGAGCTTTGTTCCATATCGGTGTCTTGTCCAAGTTGTGATTTGTTGGCCAAAGTCAAGATCACTTCTTGTCCATCGACATTGATTACGAAGCTTTCCATGGTCAATGGGTCACGCTTGACTGGGATCACTAAGTTTGTTGTGCCAAAGCCAAGGCTTAGTTGATTAAGAGGAAAATTGTTAGGTAATATATTGGATATATTGGCATATATAAGATATATGTTTTGGACTTTGATGTCCCCCTACCGGATCTAGGAATTGGATGGGATCCAATCGATCTTAGAGATCTACCTAGTTAATTATCATACAATTTGTTGGCCAAAGTCAAGATTGTGTGATATTTAACGGAATCCTAGCCCACTAGGAAACACGGTTTCCCGAGTACTCGACAGAGGGTTAGAGGCTCGCCGAAAAATAGTGGGAGGCAAGCATTGGATTTGGAATATTCGTTTAGTTACTTGCCATACGCGCTCAATTCAAATATCATTCGTCAAATATATTAAATGTTAGTTGGACTAATATTTAAATCGTTGTTTTAATAAACAGTTGGACTGTATTCAAACAATTCGATTATAGTTGATTAAATAGTTGGACTATATTAATCATTATAATAAATAATACCTAAAATCGTTGATTAATAGTTGGACTATTAAAATCAAGATAAATTGAAAGATTAGCATTTAAAACATAATCCTAGGGAAAATGTATTTAAATGGTTTAATTTTCAAATTGGGAATAAAATTTCAGGATGGTCCTGGAAAATAATAAGTTACTTTATTTGATAAAATAACATATTAAGCCTTAGCCCGAATTTAAGCAAATAGTAGAGCATAATCTTTGGAAGATTTATGTGATGATAACTTTAGTGCTTAATCCATTATACTTGTCAAATAGATTCCTTAATTTCTTTATCAGAACTAAGGATTAGATCTTTAAAGTATGATAATGAAATTGAAGGTTATTCAAAGATCTATCCTTAGAATCTTAGAAGTATTAAAATTGCAATATATAACTCTTGGAGAGTTAATGGCTATTCTCAAGGAGACAAAGCCAAATTTTGCAATAGGCAAGTAGCGCAAGGCGCACTCTACATCGATATTTTAGAAACTCGAGGCTTGGCCAAAGGCTTCTGGAGTGTTGAAAAGGGCAAAGGCAAAATCATTATAGTCTTATGGGAAGATAAAGGACATATCCCAAAATGTATGCCTAAAATGTGCCAAACGAGATCGCGGAAGCGTGACTGCTGTTTGGACAAAGCAGACATGAAGGAATTGAAGACGGGACAAGGCTCTGACTTCAAATATGTTTGACATAAATATGTATTGATGTTCAGAATCTGCTTTGAGCAGAATAATGACTTCAATTGAGATTTATCTGCGAATTGAAAACGGGACGACAGTCGCTGTTTTAACCGTAGAAACCTAACTTTAGGAACTACCCTTCAGGTGTGTACCTAAATTGGGAAACTGTTATAATGTAACTAGTTTGACTAGAAACATTATCTCCATATCAGTGTTTATCCGTTGCGGATATACCTTTATATTCTAGAACACTAAAGTGTTTTATTAAATAAAGATGATATTGAGATAAACACATTAGATGTGAATAACAATATTTATATTTTGAATATAAATAAATCTCAAACGTATAACATGACAAACAAATAGCTTAAACTGATTTGATCAATTGAAACTCATTTGTGGCATTGTTGTCTGGGACACAATTAAACAAGAGTCGTATATCCGCACTTTTGAAGAGTGGGTACTCGGACTGTTTTGATTCCAATCAAATAAAGTCTACGAATCTAGTTTATTGGGCAAAGTGCCTAAAACACTATTTACTTGGTATAATTGCAAATGCCACCGACCTGTTAGCCCTTGTTCATAGTGAAGCAAGTGGGCCCATGTCTAGCTAGGCTATAGGTGGATATGAATATTTCGTAACCTTTACGGATGTGGCATCGCGTTGTGGTTATGTGTTTCTTTTGAAACACAAATCGGAAACTTTCAGAAAGTTTCGACACGAAATAGAAAAACAGATCGGCTAAAGTATTAAATCGTCACGGTAAGACCGTAATGGAAAATACTTAAGGAATAAGTTTCTAATATACTTGAAAGAGTATAGTATTCTTTCAAAGAGGACTCCTCATGGAACACGTCATCCTGACGGTGTGTCCGATCAGAGTAACCGAATTTTGTTGGACATGATAAGGTTAATCATGAGTCGCTCTGAGCTACCATTTCCTTCAACGGATAAGCTATAAACAGTGCTAAAATTATTTTGAATAAGGTTCCATAACATATGTTTGACATATTTCATATTAGATATGAACAGGAAAGAAACTGGGTTTTCTCAATCCTGATAATTTGGGAATGCTAGGCATATGTTTGGATGATACCAAACTAAAACCCAAATTGGATAAGTGCCAATTTTAGGTTATCCTAGGGATACCAAAGTATAGTACTTATACAACTCATAAGAGAACAATTTAATTGTTGCTCACCATGCGGTTTTCCTAAGAGGAATACCTATATGCAGTGGTAAGTGGGAGGATAGTAAAACTCGATGAAAATCGGAGTAATACTATTCGAGGCACCAATTCATAATGGAACACAAATAGTTCATCAAAGATGAAACTATACCATTAATCTTCAAATACACAAGAACCGCGTATGTCGGAGAGACTCAGGAAACAACCTGGGGTATGAGTTTCTGATCTCACCTCATAAAGATGTCAATATTTTGATGTATACCAACTGGCTACGTATGAGGAAGTGATACAAGGTATCAACTCCCTATTATGGAAAAGTGCCACGACATCCGAAATGGATTCCATGTATACCAACTATGTTTGGATACTAGTTGTTGTACCGTAAGGCATTGTGCCTATTGGTACTCTTTAAGTCTTCAAGGAAGACATACATTGATGCAACATACCAACGTATAAAGCTAGGCTTTAAGCGGAAAGGTATCATTATCAACATTGTGTTGATTACGACGAAACCTTTTACCTGTTGCCACGGTTAATCCATTTGGATAATGCTTGCTAAAGCTGCATGTTTCATTTATGAAATATGGCAGCATAACGGGAAAATCACTTTCCTGAAAAGGAAACCTTTTGGAGGATGTTTACAACATCCTGTCTGTTTTGTCGTACCAAAACTAGCAAACAAGGTTTGTAGGTTATTCAATCCATGTTTGGATTGAAGCAATCATAGGTTCTTGGAATTATCGTTTTGATGTAATCATAATATTTTATGATTTAATTCAAAATGAAATGATTCTTGTGTATATAAGGAGGTTAGTGGGAGCGCACTGACAACGCTGCCTATAAGTAATGATAACATGTCATTTCTTGGAAATGATATTCCCATAATTACAATTGGCAAAAGCTTGGCTTTCGAGAAAACTCTCCGAGAACTCGTACAATGAAAAATGTACGTGACCTGGTGTCTCATACGCTTTGAGCATATGGATTCACAAACAGGCCAATCCAAGTTATAGTCACTGGATTGATATTAAGAACATCCTTTAGTTTCTTAGAGAACTAAGGATGTTGTCTTAAACTATGGAGAAGGAGAACTTGAAGTGACTGGGATCACTACTGCAAGTTTTCTAACCGATCAATGGTACTATACAGTTTGAATAACGGAACAGTGAGCTGGAAATCTTCCAAGCAAGATACTGTAACCGAATAAACAACAAATGTGGGTTATTGTGCAGCTGAGGCAGCAATAGAAGCCATTTGGGTCGATATAAAAATCTAATTAGATTAGATATAATTCTGTTAGCAGCTGAGCTAGGCTTAAGTACAGGCTAAAAAATTAATGGTCTCATCAACGATCCAGATACATACTTCGATATTCATCTGATTCGTTCAGATCATACATTGTGGCAATGTGATGATCGAATAAATCGCATCAGATGATAATCATGCAAATCCGCTGACGAAAGCCTTTTCTCAGTAAATTTAGCCAACCATACATAGTTCGAGTGTAAGACACGCGAGTGACTGGCTATAGGCCAAGCGGGAGATTGTTGGACAATTATGACCCATAGCGTCACTATTTGTACAGATCATGGTGTTGTTGTACAAATTACCTATGTGACAAATGAGATTGCTCTCTTATCATTTGTGATTAGATCACCAAGATATATAAATGATAGGAGGTCCTTATGATTTGTTCCTGGATTGAGATGATATGAGACAGCATCAATCCACGAAGGATAAATCATTAAATATCCCTAGTCAAAGTATTATCGAGATTGGACATCGATAATGCGCAAAAGACTAGTATTACACTTGTGCGCGTTGTGAGGGCATAACGACATAGTTCTCATATATTTGGGTATAAGATACTCATGAAAATGTAATAGGAGGTTGTGTTTACCGATGGTACGGGAAAGAGCTTCGCTCTGGATAGACCCCCTCGGAATTCCATTGGTAGTATGACTATGTGTCTATGGAAGTCCGATATCAGGGTAGGTGTATTTGGTCTTAACCTGAGACTTGCACCGCTAATACTTGCGACAATCAATATACTTTGGTTTTGGTCGTCCAGGGCTTTAACAGGTTCTGTGTACGCTTCTGCTGGGTATATTGAGAATCGTAGTGTGTTGGGTGTGATGTCAAGATGGAAGTATCACTCCAGTCATATGGAGATGATGGTCACGTAGGATACGGTACTGGTTCTCTTATGTACTGCAGTCATCGGGATAAAATGACAAGGTCATGTTTATCCGATTATAGAGACTAGTTACCAGAGATCCGATATGTGCTTCGTACGGGGCAGACACAATTCCAGCCCCAGGGCTAGCACGTGACATCCGATACTGGATCGAAATACGCAATACTACGTATACTACGCCTGATATAGATCGATTATTCCTGTAAGCATGTTTCTGGAGAATTGGGTAGGCATGGAGCTTTGCTAGAAGCCAACCTTGTCTTGTAAATCGGTACAAACGTAGTACTAGGTACTTACGTGTTCGGATAGTCCGACGACCGTATTTACGGCCACCATATCCGGGGATCTCATGGGTCACTTCCCGAAGATTCACCGATGACGTATGACTCGCACTTTATTAATCTGGGATTAATTAATAATGAGAGAGAAAATTAATATAGGATTAATATCGGAGATATTTTATCTGGGATAAAATATCAATTAAAGAGAGATAACGATTAATTTGGAATTAATCGATAAAATTAATATATTCGATATATTAAACGAAATTGGATTTCGACGCGGAATTAAAATTAGATTTTAATTTGGGCGAATGAGTTAATTTAGAATTAATTCGTTTGCGACGTGAATAGTGATTTCGCTAGGCATAATCATTTAATTGCGTCGCAACGGAAAATTCGTTAATTTGGAATTAGCGAACCCGAGCCCGAGATTGTTTGCAAGAGCATTCGCATTTCGAATTCGAGTGCGACACACAAGTCATGTAACGACCCTAGTAGCTTAAATCGTTCCGTGAGGCCTAGTTCCTTTCCTTTTATAGAATATTTAATAAGCTTCGAACCAATTGAAATAATGTTGTTGGATTAAGTTAATGAAGGAATTCTTACTTAGTTATTAGTGGGATTGCTAGTAAATAGAAAGTAATTGGGCTTTGTGTGTTTAGAACTATTAAAGAAGAGCCCAACCCAAATATTTTTCCTTTTCTCCACTCTTCTAGAAATTGATTAATAGAAAAAGGAAATGAAGGAAAAGGAAAAAAAAAATTTCATTTCTTTTCCCCCCACTGCTCTCTACGTTCTGGAGGAAGAGGAGAAGAAAAAAATCAAAGTCTCAAATTGATCCAAAACCTAGTCTCAATTTCCAAGATAATTATTCCTTACTTATCTCTTAAGAATAGCTTTAGTGATTTATTATCTAAAGCAGAAGAAAGATTGAACTTTGAGGTAAAGTTCTATTGACCCATTTTGTAATGTTTTGGATTTTGATTTGTGTTTGGTTGAAGTGTGTGGTAGGATTAATGGGAATGAGGTTTTAATGGTTGTTTTTGTTATAATGGTTTTGTTTTGGGGGAACTTGGTTGATTTTTCTCCAAATTGTGGGTTTTGATTGGAGTAAGGATGGTGTCTATTAAGGGGTTAATAGGGAGGTTTAGGAGAATATTGTTATTGGGAGAATGATTGAATGTATTTTGGTATGTTTTGAGGTGTTTGGGAAGCCAATATTCTAGGTTGTTCTCGGCAGACCACTGGGCGTTCGAACGCGTCTTCAAACGCACGATCGAACGCACGCATTCTACCTTATACGTTCAAACGCATTAAGAACGCTATACGAACGTGAGCTCACTGGAATCGAACCGTTCGAACACGTTAAGAACGCTATACTAACGTGAGCTCACTGGAATCGAACCGTTCGAACGCATTAAGAACGCAACACGCACGCACACTGGTCAGTTTCGTTCGAACACAATAATAAAACCAGAATTCAACTTTGAGATTGTGGGATGGTAATTTGAGACCCTTTAGCCCTTTAGGATCCTTTTCCTTAGAGTGTAAGGTTTATTAAGGACTTTTTATGATGTTATGGGTAGAAAGTTCTACGAAGTAATTTTAATTCAAGATTCTAACCTTCTGTTTCTTTCTTATATAGACACTTGTCAGGAGCCGCGTACGTCCCCAACCTCCTAGGGAGCTCTCATCTGCATCATCTGTGAGTGGAGATTTATTTTTCTAAAGCGATTTTATGTTTGAATCATTTATATTTAAAAGTCTATTTTGAAACTTATTTTAAAGCTTTAGGGCGATAGATTACAATATTTTCATGAAAGTATTTCTTGAATCTGTTTTTAATAACTTAATAGTTTTCAGCTTGATATTCATGTTTCGGGGCATGAGGTACAGCCTCACCCCAGTATGTAACTGCAACCCAGTTGGAATTGACGGACACAGATAGTATGTGCACATACTGAGGACTGAGGGGACGCTATCAGATCCTCCAGATGGTCTAGGCGGATGGAGAGATATCACGCCCCTAGACCCCCAGATTAGAGACAGTTGTGGCATGCTTTGGGGGACGGGGAGACGTAACGCCCCAAAGTCATGGTTTTGCACTTCTGCCTCTGAGATTGGCATATGAGGGGTCGGACGATACGTAACGCCCTCATATGACCGGGTTTTTCGCATGACACTGATGCCACATTTCTTTTTCAAGAACGGTTTCCTACTTAGTGTTTTATTACTAATGATAATGTACAGGTTTTCATACATGATACAGAGCTTAATGTACAAGTCTGATTAGTTTTTCTGACTCATACTCTTTATTATTTCTTGTAGCTCCACTCACTGAGATCCTTTGGACTCACTCCCCCAACTTTGAGTTTGTTTTTGCAGGATACCCCTTTTGGGTGAGCCTTCATGATTGGAGACCAGAGCGGGATCGAGGGTTACGCTGCAGTCACTAGGTGTTGGGTCTGTCACCCAGAGGCTACGTTCATATAGAATGTAGACCTTCTGTGGAGTTTTTTTTTGTTATGTTGTCTCTGTGTATCCTGAACATGATCTTATGGAGTGTGAAACTAAATATGTGGATTGTACTTTGTTATATATATGAGACTTATGTTATGACAACTTCTAATGCATTCAACATTTGACTTGCGTAAATGAAATCTGATACTACATGATATGGAAACTGAGTTGATATCAAGTCTTGAGTCTAGGCTAAGACGTCAAGGTAGACCTCAGGACAGGGTGTTTAATCTTACCCCTCAAGAGGCTCAAGCATCGAATGCGGTGGTCACAGGTATGGTGTTGATTGAATCAGTGTCAGCACGAGTACTATTTGATTCAGGAGCTACCCACTCTTTTGTAGCCCCTAGTTTTGTTGCTTTAGTAAGAAGAAAGGTAGAGCCTTTAGACTACCCCATTTTGATATCCACGCCGATTGGAGCACCAGTGGAGGTGACTGTTGGTGTGAAGCGATGTTCGGTAAATATTAATGGACATTTGTCCTATGCGGATTTAATAGTTTTAGATATCTGGAGTTTCGATGTTATTTTGGGAATGGACTGGCTAGCCAAACATCATGTGGTTCTAGATTGTATGAAGAAGACCGTTACTTTGCGCGATCTCGGTCAGCCGACTAAGGTTTATCAGGGAGAGAGGTCGATGGCGCCCTATAATCTCATATCTACCTGTCAGACATATAAGCTTCTTCGAAAAAGGAATGCGGGATACTTGGCTCTGGTGGTAGATAGTGCAGCACCTAGCAGGAGTCTTGATCAAATTCCAGTGGTAAGAGAATATCCGGATGTATTTCCAGAGGAGTTACCAGGTTTACCTCAAGACAGAGAGATTGAATTTGGTATTGACGTTATGCCCGGGACGCAACCCATATCGATTTCCCCTTATAGGATGGCTCCTGCCAAACTCAGAGAGTTGAAGGTGCAGTTGCAGGATCTTTTAGACAAGGGCTTTATTCGCCCTAGTGTATCTCCTTGGGGTGCCCCAGTCTTCTTTGTAAGGAAAAAGGATGGGACCTTAAGGCTGTGTGTAGATTATCGCCAGTTGAATAAAGTGATGATTAAGAATAAATACCCTCTGCCAAGAATTGACGATTTGTTTGACCAGCTGCAAGGAGCTCAATGTTTCTCAAAGATCGACCTACGCTCGGGTTACCATCAGTTGAAGATTCGGGAGGGCGATATCCCGAAAACGGCTTTTCGAACCCGCTATGGACATTACAAATTTTTGGTAATGTCTTTTGGCTTGACTAATGCACTTGCGGCGTTCATGGACTTAATGAATAGAGTCTTTAAACCTTTTCTTGACCGGTTTGTGATAGTTTTTATTGATGACATAATGGTATATTCGCCTAGCGAGCGGGAGCATGCAAACCATTTACATCAAGTACTACAGCCTCTAAGGGAGCATAAGTTGTATGCCAAGTTTTCGAAATGTGAGTTTTGGCTTAATAGTGTGGTATTTCTTGGGCATGTGGTGTCCAAGGATGGAATTGAAGTCGACTCTCAAAAGATTGAAGCTATTCAGAATTGGCACCGACCAAAGAGTGTATCAGAAATTCGTAGTTTCTTGGGGCTAGCCGGGTATTATAGAAGGTTTGTAGAGAACTTTTCTAGAATAGCCGCTCCATTAACTCGGCTAACTCAGAAGAATATTAGATTTGAATGGTCCGATGCCTGTGAGAAGAGTTTTCTTGAACTTAAGCGTCGATTGACTTCAGCTCCTATCCTTTCTCTACCTTCGGAATCAGGAGGATTTGTAGTTTATTGTGATGCTTCCAGAGTTGGTCTCGGTTGTGTATTGATGCAAAGAGGGAAAGTAATTGCCTATGCTTCTAGACAATTGAAGTCTTATGAGCAAAATTACCCTACTCACGATTTGGAGATGGCCGCAATAATTTTTGCATTGAAGATTTGGCGGCATTACTTATATGGAGAAAAATTCGAAATTTTTACCGATCACAAAAGTCTTAAGTATATTCAGAGTCAAAAAGATTTAAACTTGAGGCAAAGAAGATGGATAGAATTGTTAAAAGATTATGATTGCTCAATTCAATACCATCCAGGTAAGGCTAATGTAGTTGCAGACGCCTTGAGTAGGAAATCGATGGGGAGTTTGGCTCATTTGTCAATTGAGAGGCGGTCTTCAGCCATTCAAATGCAAGGCAGGCTGCTAGAAGGGATAAGTTTTCAGGTGACGGATCGAGGAGGGTTGTTGGCCACCATTCAAGTCAAATCTGTTCTGGTCAATGAAATTAAGGCCGCACAAGATTTGGATCAAGAAATTCAGAAGACGAAGCAGCGTATACGACAAGGATATGAGGAAGAATACCGTATCGATGCTGAAGGTTTAGTGAGGAAACAGGGCAAGATTCTGGTACCTGCAGTACCAGAACTGAGACGATTGATTTTGGAGCAGGCCCATACTTCCTCCTATACTATGCATCCTGGAATTACCAAGATGTACCATGATCTTAAGGACCTATATTGGTGGGAAGGTATTAAAGGAGATGTAGCCAATTTTATTGCTCGATGCCTCACTTGTCAACAGGTAAAGGCAGAACATCAGAGGCCAGCTGGAAAATTGCAGAGTCTAGAAGTACCAGAGTGGAAGTGGGACAAGATTACTATAGACTTCGTGGTGGGACTTCCCCGTACCTCGAAAGGTTATGACTCTATTTGGGTTATCGTGGATAGATTGACAAAATCGGCTCACTTTCTTCCGGTAAAGACTAGTTTCACAGCAATTCAATATGCCAAGATGTATTTGGATAATATTGTATCCTTGCATGGGGTTCCCATCTCTATTGTTTCTGATAGAGGCCCTCAGTTTACTTCTAAATTTTGGCAATCCTTCCAAGAAGCTCTAGGATCACAGTTGCGTTTTAGCACCGCTTTTCACCCTCAAATAGATGGTCAATCGGAGCGCACTATTCAGACGTTGGAAGATATGTTACGAGCTTGCGTTATTGAATTTGAGGGCGGATGGGACCAGTATTTGCCTCTCATAGAGTTCGCCTATAACAATAGATATCATGCAAGTATTCAAATGGCACCGTTTGAGGCATTATATGGACGAAAGTGTAGATCACCAGTTGGGTGGTTCGAGGTTGGAGAACATAGATTGTTAGGGCCGGAATTGGTCCAAGATGCTGTAGAAAGGGTGAAGCTGATCAGAGAAAGGTTGAGCATAGCACAAAGCCGTCAAAAGAGCTATGCGGACCATCGGAGAAAAGATTTAGAGTTTCAGGTAGGAGATTCTGTTTTCCTCAAAGTATCCCCTTTTAAAGGAGTTATGAGATTCGGTAAAAAGGGAAAACTCAGCCCTAGATTCATCGGACCATTTGAGATCTTAAGAAAAGTTGGAGGAAGAGCTTACGAGTTAGCGCTTCCACCTAATATGGACAAAATACATCCGGTGTTCCACGTGTCTATGTTACGGAAGTATCTTCGAGATGATTCTCATGTACTAGAGCCTCAATTAGTTGATATCCACCCCGACTTGTCCTATTCAGAACAACCAGTGGCTATTGTGGATAAGGAAGTAAGAAAGCTTCGATCTCGTCGGGTTCCTTCGGTTAAAGTGGTTTGGCAACATCATAAAGGCCAGGAGGCGACATGGGAAGCAGAAGACATTATGAGAAAGCAGTATCCCCAACTTTTTACGGATAAAGGTATATTCACTAAGTTTTAAAACTGATTCGAGGACGAATCATTTTAAGGGGGGAGAATTTATAACGACCCTAGAAGCTTAAATCGTTCCGTGAGGCCTAGTTCCTTTCCTTTTATAGAATATTTAATAAGCTTCGAACCAATTGAAATAATGTTGTTGGATTAAGTTAATGAAGGAATTCTTACTTAGTTATTAGTGGGCTTGCTAGTAAATAGAAAGTAATTGGCTTTGTGTGTTTAGAACTATTAAAGAAGAGCCCAACCCAAATATTTTTCCTTTTCTCCACTCTTCTAGAAATTGATTAATAGAAAAAGGAAATGAAGGAAAAGGAAAAAAAAATTTCATTTCTTTTCCCCCCACTGCTCTCTACGTTCTGGAGGAAGAGGAGAAGAAAAAAATCAAAGTCTCAAATTGATCCAAAACCTAGTCTCAATTTCCAAGAGAATTATTCCTTACTTATCACTCAAGAATAGCTTTAGTGATTTATTATCTAAAGAAGAAGAGAGATTGAACTATGAGGTAAAGTTCTATTGACCCATTTTGTAATGTTTTGGATTTTGATTTGTGTTTGGTTGAAGTGTGTGGTAGGATTAATGGGAATGAGGTTTTAATGGTTGTTTTTGTTATAATGGTTTTGTTTTGGGGGGGGGGATTTTGGTTGATTTTTCTCCAAATTGTGGGTTTTGATTGGAGTAAGGATGGTGTCTATTAAGGGGTTAATAGAGAGGTTTAGGAGAATATTGTTATTGGGAGAATGATTGAATGTATTTCGGTATGTTTTGAGGTGTTTGGGAAGCCAATATTCTGGGTTGTTCTCGGCAGACCACTGGGCGTTCGAACGCGTCTTCAAACGCACGATCGAACGCACGCATTCTACCTTATACGTTCGAACGCGTTAAGAACGCTATACGAACGTGAGCTCACTGGAATCGAACCGTTCGAACGCGTTAAGAACGCTATACTAACGTGAGCTCACTGGAATCGAACCGTTCGAACGCATTAAGAACGCAACACGCACGCACACTGGTCAGTTTCGTTCGAACACAATAAGAACCAGAATTCAACTTTGAGATTGTGGGATGGTAATTTGAGACCCTTTAGCCCTTTAGGATCCTTTTCCTTAGAGTGTAAGGTTTATTAAGGACGTTTTATGATGTTATGGGTAGAAAGTTCTACGAAGTAATTTTAATTCAAGATTCTAACCTTCTGTTTCTTTCTTATATAGACACTTGTCAGGAGCCGCGTACGTCCCCAACCTCCTAGGGAGCTCTCATCTGCATCATCTGTGAGTGGAGATTTATTTTTCTAAAGCGATTTTATGTTTGAATCATTTATATTTAAAAGTCTATTTTGAAACTTATTTTAAAGCTTTAGGGCGATAGATTACAATATTTTCATGAAAGTATTTCTTGAATCTGTTTTTAATAACTTAATAGTTTTCAGCTTGATATTCATGTTTCGGGGCATGAGGTACAGCCTCACCCCAGTATGTAACTGCAACCCAGTTGGAATTGACGGACACAGATAGTATGTGCACATACTGAGGACTGAGGGGACGCTCTCAGATCCTCCAGATGGGCTAGGCGGACGGAGAGATATCACGCCCCTAGACCCCCAGATTAGAGACAGTTGTGGCATGCTTTGGGGGACGGCGAGACGTAACGCCCCAAAGTCATGGTTTTGCACTTCTGCCTCTGAGATTGGCATATGAGGGGTCGGACGATACGTAACGCCCTCATATGACCGGGTTTTTCGCATGACACTGATGCCACATTTCTTTTTCAAGAACGGTTTCCTACTTAGTGTTTTATTACTAATGATAATGTACAGGTTTTCATACATGATACAGAGCTTAATGTACAAGTCTGATTAGTTTTTTCTGACTCATACTCTTTATTCTTTCTTGTAGCTCCACTCACTGAGATCCTTTGGACTCACTCCCCCAACTTTGAGTTTGTTTTTGCAGGATACCCCTTTTGGGTGAGCCTTCATGATTGGAGACCAGAGCGGGATCGAGGGTTACGCTACAGTCACTAGGTGTTGGGTCTGTCACCCAAAGGCTACGTTCATATAGAATGTAGACCTTCTGTGGAGTTTGTTTTGTTATGTTGTCTCTGTGTATCCTGAACATGATCTTATGGAGTGTGAAACTAAATATGTGGATTGTACTTCGTTATGTATATGAGACTTATGTTATGACAACTTCTAATGCATTCACATTTGACTTGCGTAAATGAAATCTGATACTACATGATATGGAAACTGAGTTGATATCAAGTCTTGAGTCTAGGCTAAGGCGGCAAGGGAGTTTGTTGCCTACCGGTAGTGTTTCCTCTCGGGATGTTTACAAGTCACATCAAGCGTCAAATCGTTAGTCGCATCAAGCGTCAAATCATTAGTCACTTTGAGTGATGTGACAACTTGTCACTTGATTGATTGAGAGATGTGAATAGTGATGTGAGTGGTTGGCAAAGCATTTATTGATTGACTTTTTGAAAGCAAAAAATAAGGAAATGTATTTGGAAATTAATTATGTGTATTTGATACACTTTTTCTCACCAACCAACACAACACTCTTTCTCTTCTCCTCTCTCCATCTTCACGCCCAAGGGGCTGATTTTTCTCCTCTAGTTTTTGCTTCACTGCCGAGAATCAAGAGAAGAAATGAGATGATTTTGTTGCAAAATAAAAGGTGCTAGCACACATCCGTAGGTGATAGGGAAACCCACCCGTGGGCTTGGAATACCATTCGAGAAGCTTGGAGCTTCATGGAGGACGGAAGCCGAGCCTTGGAGAGCCAAAACAGTGGTATGTTTTCAGAGGATTGCCGTGACTTCAAGCAAGCAGAAAAAGAATTTTTGTTGTCTCTCGCGTCAGTCAACCGATCGATGTAAGTATTCCGCAACTTCTTCGATGTATTCATACTTGTTTTATGCTTATTAATCGATCCTCGGGACCGTAGAACTCCAACAAGATGGTTGTGGTTTAACAGATGACTTATATGTACCAATTGTATCCCATTGTTTTGTATTCTCTGTTATGTGCTCTAGGTAATTTAGTGCGTCTTCGGAATCTTTATCCCTGAACTCACCATTACACATCATCTCCACTACTTGTCTACCTTGGGGTGTTAATCCCTCGTAGAAATGGGCATCTAACCTTCATATTCAAACTAGTGATGTGGAAAAATATTTAACATCTTTTTATACCTCTCCCAACATTGGTAAAGTGTTTCGCCCGACTCTTATGTGAACATTGTGATTATTCTCTTAAAGGAATTTGTCCTATGAGGGGAAAGAAATTTTTAAGAAACTGCTCTTGTAAATCATCCCATGTTCTAATAGATACTGACCTAAGTTTTTGTAGCCAAATTTTAGCTTTATCCTTTAAAGAACATGGAAAAAACTTTAACCGAATTATATTCATACTACAATTTTGGTCTGTGAAAGTGTTACATAATTCTTCGAACTTTCTTAGGTGCTGATAGGGGGTTTTTGACTCTAGACCGTGGAATAAGGGTAAAAGATTGATGACACTTGATTTAAAATTTAAACATGCTACTTCTGATGAAAAACAATACAAGATGGTGATCCTGACCTAGTGGGATTCATAAATTATCTGAGTGTCATAGGGTGATTATGATCTCCATGTTGAGACTCGTTTCCCTCCTAGTTAACTGGGTTTTCAACTCGGGCAGATGGATTTTCAACTTGGTTTTCAGCCATTCTAACAAACAATGAAGGTGATGAAGACTCACTTTTTAATCTACCGCTAGATGTTCGTGTTGGACAATTATGACCCATAGCATCACTATTTGTACAGAACACGGTGTTGTTGTACAAATTAACTATGTGACAAAGGAAATTTCTCTTTTATCATTTGTAATTGGATTACCAAGATATATAAATGATAAAAGGTCCTTATGATTAGTTCCGGAATAAGATGATATGAGACTGTATCAATCCATGGAGGTTTAATCATTAAATATCCATAATCGTAGTATTATCAAGATTGGACATCGATAATGCGGAATATACTAGTATTACACTTGTGCGCGTTGTGGGAGCATAACGACATACTTCTCATATATTTAAGTATTGGATACTTTTGCAAGTGTGATAGGAAGTTGTGTTTACCGATGGTACGGAAACAGCTTCGCTCTGGATAGATCCCTCGAAATTCCATTGGTAGTATGACTATGTGTCTATGGAAGTCCGAATCAGTGTAGGTGTATTTGGTCTTAACTGAGACTTGCACCGCTAATACTTGCGACAATCAATATGTAGGGGTTTTAGGGGCTAAATCCGGTAACGCAGCGGAAACACGGGAAAATCAAATTTTCCGATTTCAAAACTTTTTCTCGGATTTATTAAATAAAAATATTTATTTAATTACCCCATAATTAAATTATGAAATAAAATTCAATAAATCAAATTTATGTGAATTTACCGAATTGCCCTTACACTTGCATTTTGTTCATTTTAGTCCGAAATTGTTCAAATCAATTTTGGATGATTCAAAATCATTTCTAAGATGAACTTAATATGTCTTAAATGTCAAAACACAAAAGCAACAAAAAACCCAAATTATTGCTCCTTGGCCGAGAGCACCATTAGGGTCCAAATTGTGCATTTTGCACTTCCATACTTCAAAAGACATCAAGGCAAAGTCCAATCAACCCAATATTTTACATGCATCATATACACATCCAAATACACCATATAAATGAAAAGCCCTAAATTTGGAAGTGGTCTTAAACCCTAATTTTTCAATTTCTTCAAATTGGAGAAATTAGACCAAATTGGTTAAATCAATTACTTTAATCATGTTTCTTCCATCCATTAAAGTCTCAACACAATGAAATAACTATAGATCAAATCTAGGTCATTTAAGAGTGGGTCAACAACTCTAGATTAGCAACAAAGTTTCTAAAACCATAAAAGAATGCTTATTACTACACTAGTAATAAACTTCCAAGTTCATACATGCTCAACACTTTCAACAAACTTCCATTCAACAAAAACACAAAGAATAAAGAAAAGAATGACATGAGAACACCACAAGATGTAGCCTAGAACATAAGGAACATTTTCCTTTCTAATAGTAGGTTGAAGAAACTTACTAAAACTAAGCTTTCTTTGATTTTCTCTTTGTCTTTCTTCTTCTTCCTCAAGCTTCTTTTGATTTTATTTTAATGGAGTTTGTAAGTAAAGTGTATTAGGTTATTTTATCAAATGAAATTAAAACAATATATACTTGCCAAAATTTTGCCTTGGCCGAAAATTACAACAAGCATATACAAAACAATTAATTTCAATTTCATTTGGTTTTCATTTAATCAACTTGTTAAAATATCTAATAAACACTTTAAAGATATTTCTAATAAGTCAACAAAGGAAACTTAACCATTTAAAAAAAATATATAAATCTTAAGATATTTATATTTTAATTAATTTAATCATTTAACAATTAAATAATTTATTAATTAATTAAATACAAATATATTAAATATATGTATTATATTTACATTAAATATTAAATACATATATACATTTATGATATCAGTCAAATATCTCAATTTGACTATTAATTAATGTGTATTTAAATTAATCAAGTATTAAATGTAAATACACAATAATTAAGGAAATGACTATCGGGTCCTTAAACATGTATTTTGCGTTTAACCTTTAAACGACTTTATAAATAATCAATATTATTTATAAATGTTGCTCTAGTGCTCTACGAGTATATTTCATTATTGAGACTCTCTAGATTCAGACATATCCGTCACGAATCCAATTTCGTGTCCATAATTTATCCACCCGTAAATTATGACGATCACGGATAACTCACTGAATCATACAGGTCGAGGTCACGGCAAATATATAATTCCTCCGTCACAGGTATCCGGATATATCCCAGAGATATATATGTAAACGTCAAATCTCTATTGGGGTTATCCAGTCGACTATTCTATTAGCAATCTCAAAAAGAACATTTAAAACTACTTCTAAATTGTACCACGGGCCCATGGATTTTATCTGATTGCTAATCATATGGACTACTGACCGGTGCAAATACACGCGTATAACGCAAGCGCACGTATCGTTCAAGTAGTATAAAAAGTATCGATCCCACGAGGACTTAAAATCTAAATTATTAATTTTATGAGGTCAAATGATTACTAGTATCTAACAGGTTGTTTGATTGATTTGAAATGGTGACGATTCTAAATTTAAAAAACAAGTAAATAAAATTGTTCGAAAGTAGATTTTAAGAAAATTCAATATTAAAAACTATCTAGGGTTGTGATTTCTTCCAATATCATTTTAAAGATGAAATGGTTATCTTAAAGTTGGGTAATACATTGATTTATTAACCTGAAACACTAAATTATGTGTAGGCCTCTATCGATGGTCAGACACAAATACCCAGTTTAACCCAATTGAGCCATATGTCTATGTAAACCAATTATCTGGATTCATTAAGTTTAAGTTCCAATTATGGCTACCCCCGCCCGACAGGTATATTCCTATCCTGTAAGGAATCTATTAAAGGGTTATCTATCCTCAAGGAAATCGTGGGCTATTGAGTCTAAGGTCTTAAACCTAAAATCCCTATGTCTAGTTCATTTTAAGTTTACCAGTTCAATTTTATTAATGGCCAGTTAATGAAATATCATTAAGATTAAGACTCAATAAATAAATCTTTATATTACCGAAACTATAATTTAACCCCTTATAAACCGGTGATATTAAAAGTCATCACAACCCTAGATAACTAATTTAGTTACAACACATAACTAGGGCTAGTAAAAACTTGAAAATAAAAGACATAAAGTAAAAATGCGGTAAAGTAAATACTGAAAAGTAAATTACAATAAAATAAAATGCTAAGGTAAAATGAATTATTCTTTTACTACTACTAATTTAGATATCTCCCATAATAAAATATATAAACTTGTGATAACATTACCAACCAGCCATATAGGCGGTAACCTGATTAAGTCAAATTAAGTCCAACCGGTCATTAAGGCGGTAAAAAGATTTGTCCATGAACCTGCCATATAGGCGGTAAGAAAGTTTAATTACCAATAGACCAATCTGGCGGTATCCTTGATTAGTCAGGTTAAAACCAGATTAAAATGAATTACCACCCGACCAATATAGCGGTATCCTTTTTAAGTCAATATTTTAAATATTTAATATATTATATTTAAGGGAGATTAATCTAAATAGCAATAGTAAAAGAATTACCTTTCACCCTAGCTGGGGAAGTTACCTCCTCATTACTGAAAAGTAAAAACTGAAAATTAAAGAAAGAAAAGTACTGTGCGTAAAAGTAAATTGCGGAAAGTAAAAACTGAAAAGTAAAGAAAAGAAAGTGCGAAAGTGGAAATTAATTACTGAAAGCTGTAAATAAACAAACATGATACAATCTTCTTAGTATTCTTAAGGAATTCCTTAGAAGAAAGTATTAATTTTACAAATGAAATGGCTTGGTATTTTTAGGCAAAATATTGCCTCCATCAAATCATCCACCAAATCAATTATTAATTGCTCCACTAATTGCTCCACTAATTGCTCCACCAAATCCATTATTAATTGCTCCACTAATCTCTTATCATTTTTGGTGATGATTTGATAATTTTTATTATTTATTTATTAATTATTTTTTTTGCTTTGAAAATGATTGAAAGTGACTTTAATAATTACACACAATACACTTTTGGATGGTTCATCAATTTCGGGCATGAAATTTTCAGAATTCTAATTATTTTGTCTTTCAAAGTTGTAGATCTTTGAGTCTTCTTTACTCTGGAACTTGAATCGGCTCAATCCAATATCGGAGTAAAATGTTATACCCAATTATGACAGATGCGCAAAACTAGAATTTCCAAAACTGCACTTCGTTAAAACGCCCTTTCAAGTTTCCAATCTCCAAAATTAATATGTCAAGTCCAATTTTTGCCCTTATTTGACCCATATTTCGTCCTAAATGATTTCATTAAGTCCCAATATTATTTTCTGCAAAATAAACTAAAACATTCAAAACGTTCATCAAACCCGAGAAACTAAACAAAATATTATGTAAAAGGGGCGGTAAATATTGATATATTTCCGCTCATCACACCCCCAAACCTAGAATTTTTGCTAGTCCTCGAGGAAAACAACAAAATAAAATACCAGAAACAATTAAAATTAACTAAGCCATTTTCGTAGGGATCACGGTTGCATTTAGCATATGCAACAAGCCTTTAAACCCCTAGGTGTCCCTAGTGGACGAGTTATAGTCTCGTGAGGGCTTACAGCAACGATCCCACAAACGTTTAAAAAAGTAAAAAGATAATAAAACTAATGCACACAAAAGCAAAAAGACAAGAGAAAAAAGAATAAAGAAGTTAGTGACTAATCAGGTGAAACTTCTACTCCAAGTTACTAGTTGTTTTGTTTCTTTCTAAATGCTGAATAAGTAATTCTCCGATTATATTTACCATTCTCCATATGCACAACCAACAAAATATTAAACAATTATTTTTTGCCCACAACAGTCATAAGTACAGTTGATAAGAGAGTAATATTTTTGTTCTAAAGTTTTATCAGAATTCACACCTTTTTGTAGCAATGGAATAATTTTTCTGATTTTTCCTGATTTTTTTTTATTTATATACAATATCTTCCGTCTATGTAGCGAGTGTTGGGTCGGTGGCTCCCAAACCAGTTGGCTTTAGGGCACCAGGTGTTAAGACACTCATACGGACTTAATTACTCAGACTTCAGATATATATATATTGTTTTTGCA
The DNA here is from genome assembly GCA_019454045.1 of Zanthoxylum bungeanum. NCBI lineage: Eukaryota > Viridiplantae > Streptophyta > Magnoliopsida > Sapindales > Rutaceae > Zanthoxylum > Zanthoxylum bungeanum. The sequence continues at coordinate 69,349 of SKCR01032199.1, read as the reverse complement.
ACATCCTTGATCCATGTTGTGAGCTTTGGGCCAGTGACTGCCAAACCAATTGGTTTTAGGGCACTAGGTGTTAAAACACCTTATAGACTTAATAACTCGGATCTCAGATGTTTTTTTTTACTCCATCACTTTTTGATATGCTTCCTCCAATTAAACTAGAGCACTGAATATTACAAACTTTTCAATTTTAGCTCATGTCCGTATGTTATTATGTATGTTGATAATATCTGCTAACTGAACATATGAAGATCCATTTTAGTCCGTTTTATGGAGAATTTACAAATTAAATAATTTAAAATGAAATAAACAAAAATTAACTTGTTCCGAAATAGGTTTGAGATACGTCTCACGAGTGGAAACTCCTTACTAAGCTATCACTTACCAATTTCACCCTTTTAGTCAAAATAAAAATACAAAAACACAAAATATTTTTTGTAATTTTTGAAAAAATTTCAATTTTTTTTTTGTATTTTTCGAAAAATTTTGGACTAAAAATAAAAACAACACACAAACTAAAAACAAAGTACTGATCAACTAATTCCCTCCCCCAAACCTAAATGAGACATTATCCCCTATGTCTTAAACAGTAGAAGAAGAATGTAGAAGATAGTACCTCGTTAGCTGAAATTCTACAGGAAATTAAAGGTTAAGATCCAGGTTAATCCTACGCCTCTTACCACGATCGTCCTCAGACCAATTTATCTTTGAAATGATAGGGTCAACTTGTGGTTCATAAGCTAAGAGTTGGTCAATTAGATTCGGAGCAGTTCTGACAGTAAAGAGGAGTTCTTTTAAAGGTTTTGACACGAACCCATTTCTTCGGGTATCATCAAGAAACACACAAAGAAAATCATAAAATCTGTCAACGTTAAACAGCCCAATTGGTTTCTGGTGTATGTTCAAGTTCGCCCAAGATAGCACTATAAAAATTTCCTCCAATGTACCCAAGCCACCTAGCAAAGCAATAAAAGCATCAGCACGGTTAATCATTTCTACCAGTCGTTCAGACATACCTGGCACAATTAGTTCCTCTCTGTTTGATGGTTCAATAAGATTTGCCTCCGCCAAGGGTTTTGGGATGATTCCCAAAATGTGACTGCCTCCTTCATGTACGGCCTTTGAAACGATCTCCATTAGTCAAGATTGCCTCCGCCATATATTAAGTGCATATTCCTTGCAGCTAAGACTCGACCCTATTCTTGTGATGCTTCTACATATTGTGGTTTAGTACCAACACTACTACCACAAAACACATAGATGTTTTCAACTCGTCTTCTTGAAGTGGCTTCCATGTTTTACTCTGGATGTCTTCAAAAATGCAATGATGAGTTGAATTTATAATACCTGAAAAGGGTGAGTAAAATAGCACAAGTATCTTCCAAAGGACGATTAGTAGCAAAATAGTATAATAAATCTCGATAGTCAAAAAGGTCTGGATCCTGTCGGAGAAAATAAAAGAAAAAAACAAAACAAATCACAATTATTAGGAAAAGACAAAGAGATATAATATGTATAAGAATTTACAGCTTGATTGACGTCTATGCGTCAGAGACAAGCTTCCCATCCAATTTTTCTTATAAATTGGCAAACATGGTCTTTTTGAGTCAGATTCCCAAGACTTAATTGTTGTCTTTCTTTTTGAAATTGTGTATGTAATTTGCGAAAGGCTGTGTGAACATATCCACTGGGATGCGTCTCAAGAGTCAAAGAGATATCATCTAAAGACTCCTTACTCAAGCCATCCCTAATGAATTTAATTTTATCTTCGCGGTTATCAGATACCATTCCTAAAGAACGACAACGAGTATTGCAATTCCAACGTGCACATTTGTAACAAACACCCATTTGCTTAGCTCTACGTTTCTTTGCATAGGTGCTTCTTCCAAAACCAGGCAGATGCGAAATAAAAGAGTCAGAAGACTCACCTGCCAATCGGACTCGTGCTTCAATTACCCAACGAATGTCATTGGGAACACCATGGATCTTCAGTAACCTCATCCGTTCCAAGCGAGCTTTGTAAACTTTCATCAGAGATTTTTGAGGGAGGGAAAGAAATTGCTTGCGAAGATTTGCGAGAGCTTCTTCCATCTTGAAATGACTAAACCTGCAAAAATTAAACACACAAAAATAAAACACACCAGATCACAATATATACACAATTTGCATGGGTTGCCTCCCTACTAGCGCTAAGTTTAACGTCGACAGCTAGACGTGACTTCTCGAACGTTAAGTTGGATCTGAAAGTGTGACACTTTCTTTTTGTCGCTCAAACGATTCTCCCCAGTAGTGCTTAACACGCTTGTTTTTAACCTTGAAAGTTTTGTTGGAGTCTGGATCATGTATCTCAATGGCTCTATCTGGTAAGACTTTGGTGATCACAAATGGACCTGACCACCGTGATTTTGGCTTCCATGGGAAGAATTTCACCCTTGATTTGTTTAACAGTACCTTCTGCCCTGGTTCCAGTTGTATGCGCACTAACTTCTCATCATGTCTCTTCTTGGCCTTTTATTTATATAATTTGGCATCCTCAAAAGGCTGATTGTGAAATTCCTCCAATTCGTTGAGCTGGTGGAACTTTTTCTCTTCTGTTGCTTGTAGTGTAAGAATTGGCTTTTTCAGTGCAAAAGACGCTTTATCTTCAAGCTCCACAGGCAATTGACATGTTTTAAGTTTGTCAGTAGAACTTTGCATTCATCAGAGTTCTGAACGGTACTATGTATCACATCAAATCTAAAACATTCCTTCTTCTTTTCATCATCTGGGAAATTCATGGCCATGAAAACATTAAATGTTACTTCTTGGTCATGTACCCTCATGGTTAATTCTCCTTTTTGTACATCAATAATGGTTCGACCTGTAGCCAAGAACGGTCTCCCGAGGATGATTGGCACGTCTGCGTCTTCCTCCATATCAAGGACAATAAAACTGCTGGGAAAATGAATTTGTCAACCTTGACCAACACATTTTCAACTATGCCTCTTGGAAATACGAGCGTTCTATCAGCAAGTTGTAGAGAGACTGAAGTTGGCATTGTTTCTCCAATCTGTAATTTCCTGAAAATAGAAAAAGGCATCAAGTTAATACTCACACCTAAATCACATAAAGCCTTACCAAAATCATGTTCTCCTATGGTGCAAGGAATGGTGAAACTGCCAGGATCTTTCAACTTTGGGGGAAGCTTCTTCTGAATGATGGTGCTGCATTCTTCCGTCAATGCTACTGTCTCGTAATCTCCCAATCTCCGTTTTCGTGAAAGAATGTCTTTCATGAATTTTACATAGCTGAGCATTTGTTCCAAGGCTTCTGCAAATGGAATGTTGATATGCAGCTTTTTGAACACCTCCAAGAAAAGAGCAAACTGTTTGTCCGGTTTGTTTTTCTGAAGACGCTGAGGAAAATGTGGAGGTGGAGTGATCTGTTTTTTTCTTTTTCCTTTGCTTCTTTTTCCTTTGCTTCTTTTTCCTTCATCTGTGGAACTGCATCTTTTGGAACTTCCTCAATTGTTGCCTTGATTCCAACATCTTTGTTGATTTCAGTACCGCTTTTTAACATGATGGCATGACATTGCTTCTTTTCCATGTTCCTTGGATTTGGTTCCGTGTTGCTGGGAAGATTACCTGGCGGTCTGTAACTCTGAGCATTGGCCAGTTGTCCGATTTGATTCTCCAGTGCTTTGATAGAAGCTGATTGGCTCTGAATTATAGCATCGTACTTTTTTAACTGAGTCAGCACTTCTGTTATTCCTGGTTCATTTGTCTGCTCCTGGCTTTTGTTCTATTGTTGGAATTCAGGTGGTGGAAAGTTCTGTTGTTGGCCTGAATTGTTGCTCCATGCGAAATTGGGATGATTACTCCACCCTGGGTTGTAGGTGTTGGAATATGGATTGTTCCACTGTCTGTTGAAATTGTTGATATAATTCACCGTCTCTTCATGTTGGTTTGGTTCTGGTGCTACTCCATATGGTGAACTTGTGGTTCCAGCGATGTTCACAACTTGCGTGCTAAGTGTTTCTAGACATTTGCCTATCTGATCCAGCCTGGTATTCACTGCTGTGTTTGCTCCAACTTCATAAATTCCTGCAATTCTTTGGATCATGCTCCTTTCTGTTGGCCATAAAGAATTGTTGTTGGCCATTTCTTCAATTAAGTCCCAGGCCTGATCTTCTCCTTTTGCCATCAAAGCTCCTCCAGCAACAGCATCAATTGTGGTTCTCATTATTCCAGAAAGTCCATTATAGAAGGTTTGGACTTGAAGCCATTTTGGAATCTCATGGTGAGGACATTTCCGGAGCAAATCTTTGTACCTTTCCCAAGCTTCGTAGAGAGTTTCCGAGTCTTGTTGTACAAATGATGTGATGTCATTCCTCAGCTTTCCAGTTCTGGCTGGTGGAAAGTACTTTGCAAGAAATTTAGTGGCTAGATTGTTCCAAGTTGTGATAGAACCTGCTGGTAGTGAATGTAGCTAAGCTTTAGCTCTGTCCTTCAAGGAGTATGGAAAAATACGCAGTCTCATTGCTTCTTCAGCTTCTCGGTTGTAATTGAAAGTGACGCAAACTTCCAGGAAGTTACTGATGTGGGCATTAGGATCTTCAGTTGCATTTCCTCCAAACTGCACTGACTGCTGAATCATTTGGATGCATTTTTTTATGTCACCTGCATTTACTGGTAAGAGAGGAAGTACAATACATGAAATGAGTTTGTCAACCACCGGAATGGTTCTCTCTCGAATGGGAATCGGTTCCATGTTGACTAAAGTTTCTTGGCCTTCTCGCCTTTCCCTTCTCAATTGTCTTATGGTTCTTTCAATTTCTGGGTCAAGCGGTCGAAGTTCAAAGCTTCTGGTTCATCTCATGTAGTTTCTGAGAACCTGAAACACAAGAAAACAACAACAATAAGTAAAAAGAAATTAGATACAAATAACGTGTATAACCCCTAAACTAATAGTAAAAGATAAATAAGTCTCCGACAACGGCGCCAAAAACTTGACCGGTGCAAATACAGGCGTATAACGCAAGCGCACGTATCGTTCAAGTAGTATAAAAAGTATTGATCCCACGAGGACTTAATATCTAAATTATTAATTTTATGAGGTCAAATGATTACTAGTATCTAACAGGTTGTTTGATTGATTTGAAATGGTGACAATTCTAAATTTAAAAAACAAGTAAATAAAATTGTTCGAAAGTAGATTTTAAGAAAATTCAATATTAAAAACTATCTAGGGTTGTGATTTCTTCCAATATCATTTTAAAGATGAAGTGGTTATCTTAAAGTTGGGTAATACATTGATTTATTAACCTGAAACACTAAATTATGTGTAAGCCTCTATCGATGGTCAGACATAAATACCCAGTTTAACCCAATTGAACCATATGTCTATGTCAACCAAATTATCTGGATTCATTAAGTTTAAGTTCCAATTATGGCTACCCCCGCCCGACAGGTATATTCCTATCCTGTAAGGAAATCTATTAAAGGGTTATCTATCCTCAAGGAAGATCGTGGGCTATTGAGTCTAATGTCTTAAACCTAAAATCCCTATGTCTAGTTCATTTTAAGTTTACCAGTTCAATTTTATTAATGGCCAGTTAATGAAATAGCATTAAGATTAAGACTCAATAAATAAATCTTTATATTACCCAAACTATAATTTAACCCCTTATAAACCGGTGATATTAAAAGTCATCACAACCCTAGATAACTAATTTAGTTACAACACATAACTAGGGCTAGTAAAAACTTGAAAATAAAAGACATAAAGTAAAAATGCGGTAAAGTAAATTACAATAAAATAAAATGCTAAGGTAAAAGGAATTACTTTTACTACTACTAATTTAGATATCTCCCATAATATAATACATAAACTTGTGATAACATTACCAACCAGCCATATAGGCGGTAACCTGATTAAGTCAAATTAAGTCCAACCGGTCATTAAGGCGGTAAAAAGATTTGTCAATGAATCTGCCATATAGGCGGTAAGAAAGTTTAATTACCAACCGACCAATCTGGCGGTATCCTTGATTAGTCAGGTTAAAACCAGATTAAAATGAATTACCAACCGACCAATATAGCGGTATCCTTTTTAAGTCAATATTTTAAATAGTGAATATATTATATTTAAGGAAGATTAATCTAAATAGAAATAGTAAAAGAATTACCTTTCACCCTAGCTGGGGAAGTTACCTCCTCATTACTGAAAAGTAAAAACTGAAAATTAAAGAAAGAAATGTATTGTGCGTAAAAGTAAATTGCAGAAAGTAAAAACTGAAAAGTAAAGAAAAGAAAGTGCGAAAGCGGAAATTAATTACTGAAAGCTGTAAATAAACAAAAAAGATACAATCTTCTTAGTATTCTTAAGGAATTCCGTAGAAGAAAGTATGAATTTTACAAATGAAATGGCTTGGTATTTATAGGAAAAATTTTGCCTCCATCAAATCATCCACCAAATCAATTATTAATTGCTCCACTAATTGCTCCACTAATTGCTCCACCAAATCCATTATTAATTGCTCCACTAATCTCTTATCATGTTTGGTGATGATTTGATAATTTTTATTATTTATTTATTAATTTATTTTTGCTTTGAAAATGATTGAAAGTGACTTTAATAATTACACACAACACACGTCTGGATGGTTCATCAATTGCGGGCATGAAATCTTCAGAATTCGAAATTATTTTGTCTTTCAAAGTTGTATATATTTGAGTCTTCTTTAATCTGGAACTTGAATCAGCTCAATCCAATATCAGAGTAAAATGTTATGCCCAAAATACGACAGATGCGCAAAACTGGAATTTCCAAAACTGCACTTCGTTAAAACGCCCTTTCAAGTTTCCAATCTCCAAAATTAATATATCAAGTCCAATTTTTGCCCTTATTTGACCCATATTTCGTCCTAAATGATTTCATTAAGTCCCAATATTATTTATCTGCAAAATAAACTAAAACATATCAAAACATTCATCAAACCCGAGAAACTAAACAAAATATTAAGTAAAAGAGGCGGTAAATATTGATATATTTTCCACTCATCAACTACCTATGCTCTGATACACAGAACTGACGAATCCTATCTTGATACACATAGGAAACCCTAAGGATCTGTCTACACCCAACGAACAGGCGGAGCTCTGATCTAAATAGATCGGTGACGTGACTGCCATCTAAGTGTAGAAGATGTCTCATGTGCCCACAATGGCATCTCAAGTCTAAGAATCACAAGTGCTACTCAACCCGAGAAGATTCTTATTGACGTTGGTGTACCATCCATTAAGAATCTTCGGTGAGTCGTTCAGTGTTTATCCGCTATAAACACCCACACGTCTATACTAGTCTCCAAGACTTATGGTTCATTGAGAAACCATTGGAATCCTATATTCCAGTATACGACATGTACTAGTCTCAACAGGTTTACTATATTGTCCAAGTATTGTAAACCTTGACCAGGAACTGTCTGAGAATGACAACGTCATGATACTACTCAATGTCAGTTGCGACGCTTTTGCACAGTACCATGACTAATCATTCTAAGGTCATTACGTATTTACCATATTAAAAGATACATTATATTATAGAAACTGCATATATTATTGAAAATAATAATATTTTACAGAAGTATTCATTAAGAAATACAACCGGGAATTGGCGCTGTGAGCACCAACCCCAACAAAAACTCCCATTTGCTCTAGTGCCAATAATGATTGTATCTAATACCATAGACTCCACGTGTTTATCAAACAACTTCGGAGGTATGGCCTTCGTCAGCGGTGTACTACATTATCTTCACTCGGTACCTTGCACACAATAATATCCCATCGCGACACAATCTCTCGAATGATGTGGTACTTGCGTTCCACATGCTTCGACTTCTGATGCGCCCTCGATTCCTTTGCTTGCGTAATGGCTCCAGTATTATCACAGTATAACGGAATCGTATTCTCGATACTTGGCACAACTCCCAATTCTGTGACAAAGTTCTTTATCCACACAGCCTCTTTTGTAACTTCAGAAGTAGCAATATATTCCACCTCAGTGGTGGAATCTGCTGTCGATCTTTGTTTGGAACTCTTCCAACAAACTGCACCTCTGTTAAGGGTAAATACGAATCCAGATGTAGACTTTCTATCATCGGGATCCGATTGGAAATCAGAATCCGTATACCTGTTAACTTGCAGTTCGTTTCCTCCATAAATTATTAACTTATCCTTAGTACCTTTAAGATACTTGAGGATATGTTTAATGGCCATCCAATGGTCATTACCTGGATTGGACTGATATCTACTAGTTACGCTAATAGCGAAACTGATATCAGGCCTTGTACATAACATAGCATACATTATGCTACCCAAACACGAAGCATAAGGTTGGTTAGACATTCTAACCTTCTCATCTTCTGTCTATGGACTCATCTTCTTAGAAAGATGAATCCCATGTCTGAACGGTATGTTTGTTGTCTTACAGTTACCAAAATTATACTGTTCTAAGATCTTATCTATGTACGTTGATTGGGATAACCCAATCAACCTCCTTTGTCTATCTCTATAGAGTTTTATCCCTAAAACATAGGAAGCTTCTCCCAGGTCCTTCATGGAGAAATTCTTACAGAGGTACGCTTTGACGCTTTGTAAAATACCTAAATCATTCCCAATGATTAGGATGTCATCAACATATAGGACTAAAAATACTACCATGCTCCCACTGGCCTTCCGATACACACAGGATTCTTGCGAATTCTTGAGAAAACCAGACGATCTAATAATCTCGTCGAATCGAAGATTCCAACTTCGTGAAGCTTGTTTAAGTCCATAAATGGACTTCTTAAGCTTACATACCATACCCGAGTTTTCGCTAGACGCAAAACCTTCCGGCTGTTCCATATAGATTTCTTCATCAAGAAATCCATTTAGAAAAGCCGTTTTGACATCCATTTGCCAAATCTCGTAGTCATGATACGCAGCTATAGAAAGCAAAATTCGGATAGACTTAAGCATTGCTACTGGTGAAAAAGTTTCATCGTAGTCGACGCCAGGTAGCTGCGTGTAACCTTTTGCTACCAGTCGGGCCTTGTAAGTTTCAACCTTACCGTCAGGCCCGCGCTTCCTTTTGTAAACCCATTTACAACCGATAGGAACAATTCCTTCGGGAAGCGGAACCAAGTCCCAAACTTGATTCTCATGCATTGAGTCTAACTCGGATTTCATGGCACTTTGCCATTTCACGGAGTCGATGTCCAACATCGATTCTCTATAGGTGAAATGATCAATCTCTTCAACTAAGAGAACATCCAGACTCTTTTCTTGTATCAAATACAAGCGTTCAGGAGGTCTAGATACCCTTTCGGACCTACGAAGTGTGTGTGTTGAAGGTCCTTCATCTACTTGAACTTCAGGTTCCTCCGTTGGTTCGTTATTTTCAGGTTGGACTTCATCAAGCTCAACATGTCTATGATTACCACCTTCTGACAAAAATTCTACTTCTAGAAATTATGCGAAGTGAGCTACGAACACATTTCGATGCTCGGTATCATAGAACAGATATCCTCTCGTATTCGAAGGATATCCGACAAACCTAAACTTTTGCCCTCGAGGTGAAAGCTTATCTTGCTGAGTCACCCTGACATAGGCAGGACAACCCCAAACCTTAATATAATTAAGATTTGGTCTCCTACCGAACCATATCTTATACGGAGTCGTAGGAACATCTTTTGAAGGAATCTTGTTCAAACGATGTGCAGCTGTTAAAAGAGAGTAGCCCCACAAATAATAGGGCAAATCTGTGAAACTCAACATTGATCGGACCATATCTAATAAAGTCCGATTTCTCCTCTCAGACACTCCATTGTGCTATGGAGTACCTGGAGGAGTATATTAAGCGAGAATCCCATTCTCCTTCATATAATCCATGAACTCACCACTCATATATTCACCGCCTCGATCAGATCGAAGGAATTTAATATATTGTCCAGTTTGTTTTTCTACTTCATTTCGGAATTCTTTGAACTTTTCAAAGGTTTCTGATTTATGTCGCATCAAATACACTTAACCGTATAGTGATAAATCATCGATAAAGGTAACGAAGTACGAATAACCACTGTGAGCAGTCTGACTTAGTGGACCACATACATCAGAATGTACGAGTTCCAGTAAGTTAGTGGCGCGGTGTCCAACACCAGAAAACGGGGTTTTGGTCATCTTACCCTGAATACATGATTCACAAGTTAGATAGGATTCAATGGTAAGATCTGGTGTCAAACCATTCCTAACCAATTGGGTAAGGCGTTTAACGCCTATGTGACCCAGCCGCATATGCCAAAATTCAGTATTATTAATTACAGGTAAACTACCTTTATTAACTCCAGTATTTAAAATATCTATTGAAGTTTGCAATGTATAATGACCATGCTGGTTTGGACAACAAAGGATCTGAATATTACTTTTATCATATAAATATAAAGAACAGTTCTTAATATTAATACAAAAGCCTTTTGTATCTAATACAAAAAGTGATATAATATTAGTTACACATCCAGGTACAAAATGGCATTCATTTAACAAAAGTATCCCATTCGGCAATGAGATCTCACATACTCCCACTGCAACTGCATCCAGAGAGTCTCCACTTCCGAATCGCAACTTCATCTCTCCAGGCTTCAGTCTTCTACTTTCCTTCAGCACCTGCAACGAATTGCAAATGTGAATGGGACAAGCAGAATCTAAAATCCAGTTGGATGTAATGGCTTCACAAGCCAAAGATATATCAATAACCATAAAAAATAAATGTACCTGATGTAGAAGCTCTCTCCCTCCTCAGCTGGGCGATGTAGTCAGGACAGTTCCTTTTCCAGTGCCCGACTTTGCTGCAGTGATGGTACTTGTCTTCAGAAGCCCTTTTGGGCTTAGCTATCTTTGCCTGTGGTTGAGGACCGAAACCCTTCTTCTTCTTCCCTTTCTTTTTCTTCACTTTGGCCAGGCCTGGGAAGAAGCGGAAAGAGAAGTGAGTCGGTACTTCATTCTTAAGGTCCTCATCCGCTGTGAGCAACATCCTATGTAACTCATGGTAGGTACAGATAGTCCTGTCCATGTTGAAATACATCACGAACTGGCGATATGAAGCTGGGAGAGAACCAAGAATGACACTCCTACCGAGAATGTCATTTAGAATGAGATTATGTTGCCTCAATTGATCGATCAAATCGATCATTTGAAGAACATACGGGCTAATAGCTTGCCCCTCATCCAACCGCGCATGGAACAGTTCCATTGCGACATTGTGAACAATCACTTGTTCCTGGTTCTCAAACGATTGTCTCAATCGTGTCATCATACTGTACGCATCTAACATGCCATATTATTGTTTCTTGAGTCCCGGAGATAGTGAACTAACGATGTATGATTTAACTCTTAAATCATCATTCTTCCAAGTTTCAAAAACTTGGTGTTCCTCCTCCGTAGCATCCGCACCAACAGTAAGGGGCAACAGACCCTCAAGAACATATCCCAGTTTCTCGGAATCGAGGACAATCCTCAAATCCAAGTCCCAGTCAGCGAAGTTTTTAGCGCCTTTAAGTTTGTTCGCATCAAGCATACGCGCAAACTGATTCGTGGATGGTGCCGCCATCGCAAATCTATCATATAGATCACGAAAAACGGTTAGCAGAAATTTAAGCAGTTTCATATAATATCAAAAGCATAAACTAGATCATGGATTTTTAATCTAAAAATGCCCCTCCCACTAAATCATGCAATACAGTAATCCCCAAACAGAATACATAGATTTAATAATTAAATTAAATACAAATAGTGAAAAGTGGATCCCGTGAAAATATTTCAGCTCACAGCAGAGGCACGGTCTCACCTACGTATATTCATCAGGTAGACAACTCATTTGTCAATCACTCACCAGTGACTCCTGGGTTTCCGGTCCTGGCCGTTTCTCGTTGTCTGTGCTAAGGCAGGCCCTCAATGAGACGTACCAAGGTTAAACTTTTCAATGATAAACTCAAGTTACTTGCGTAACCTTGACATCTAGGGCACGTTCAGGAATCCACTTTCGCTTGAATTTATCTAGTATCTAATATACATCCGGTATAAATAAATCTCTATCGGCTACACCCTCACAGCAGAGACACAGTCTCAGATGTAGTCACGGAGAAATATTCATAAACCGTATTGACAAGACGGACCATATAACATGCATCAAATACATAATTACATTTAAACCATATTAATTAGGGATTTTCCGCTAAGTGTCATACACCCTAAATCTAACCAAATTAGATTATAATAAGCATGTATAAAGTCAAGAAAACATTATTTAACATTGATTTAATTAAGGATAATCATTTTAGGGGGCCTAGAATCAGACGCTCTGATACCATTTTGTAGGAGTTTTAGGGGCTAAATCTGGTAACGCAGCGGAAACACGGGAAAATCAAATTTTCCGATTTCAAAACTTTTTCTCGGATTTATTAAATAAACATATTTATTTAATTACCCAATAATTAAATTATGAAATAAAATTCAATAAATCAAATTTATGTGAATTTACCGAATTGCCCTTACACTTGGCATTTTGTTCATTTTAGTCCGAAATTGTTCAAATCAATTTTGGATGACTCTAAATCATTTCTAAGATGAACTTAACATGTCTTAAATGTCAAAACACCAAAAGCAACAAAAAACCCAAATTATTGCTCCTTGGCCGAGAGCACCATTAAGGTCCAAATTGTGCATTTTGCACTTCCATGCTTCAAAAGACATCAAGGAAAAATCCAATCAACCCAATATTTTACATGCATCATATACACATCCAAATACACCATATAAATGAAAAGCCCCAAATTTGGAAGTGGTTTAAACCCTAATTTTTAAATTTCTTCAAATTGGAGAAATTAGACCAAATTGGTTAAATCAATTACTTTAATCATGTTTCTTCCATCCAATTAAAGTCTCAACACAATGAAATAACAATATCAAATCTAGGTCATTTAAGAGTGGTTCAACAACTCTAGATTAGTAACAAAGTTTCTAAAACCATAAAAGAATGCTTATTATTACACTAGTAATAAACTTCCAAGTTCATACATGCTCAACACTTTCAAAAAACTTCCATTCAACAAAAACACAAAGAATAAAGAAAATAATGACATGAGAACATCACAAGATGTAGCCTAGAACATAAGGAATATTTTCCTTTATAATAGTAGGTTGAATAAACTTACTAAAAACTAAGCTTTCTTTGATTTTCTCTTTGTCTTTCTTCTTCTTCTTCCTCAAGCTTCTTTTGATTTTCTTTTAATGGAGTGTGTAAGTAAAGTGTATTAGGTTATTTTATCAAATGAAATTAAAACAATATATACTTGCCAAAATTTTGCCTTGGCCGAAAATTACAACAAGCATATACAAAACAATTAATTTCAATTTCATTTGGTTTTCATTTAATCACCTTGTTAAAATATCTAATAAACACTTTAAAGATATTTCTAATAAGTCAACAAAGGCAACTTAGCCATTTAAAAAAAATATCTAAATCTTAAGATATTTATATTTTAATTAATTTAATCATTTAACAATTACAATATTTATTAATTAATTAAATACAAATATATTAAATATATGTATTATATTTACATTAAATATTAAATACATATATACATTTATGATATTAGTCAAATATCTCAATTTGACTATTAATTAATGTGTATTTAAATTAATCAAGTATTAAATGTAAATACACAATAATTAAGAAAATGACTATTGGGTCCTTAAACATGTATTTTGCGTTTAACCTTTAAACGACTTTATAAATAATCAATATTATTTATAAATGTTGCTCTAGTGCTCTACGAGTATATTTCATTATTGAGACTCTCTAGATTCAAGCATATCCGTCACGAAATCCAATTTCGTGTCCATAATTTATCCACCCGTAAATTATGAAGATCACGGATAAACTCGCTGAATCATACAGGTCGAGGTCATGGCAAATGTATAATTCCTTCGTCACAGGTATCCGGATATATCCCAGAGATATAGATGTAAACGTCAAATCTCTATGGGAATTATCCAGTCGACTATTCTATTAGCAATCTCAAAAAGAACATTTAAACTAACTTCTAAATTGTACCACGGGCCCATGGATTTTATCTGATTGCTAATCATATAGACTACTTATGCTCTGATACACAGAACTGACGGATCCTATCTTAATACACATAGGACACCCTGAGGATCTGTCTACACCCAACGAACAGGTGGAGGTCTGATCTAAATAGATCGGTGACGTGACTGCCATCTAAGTGTAGAAGATGTCTCATGTGCCCACAATGGCATCTCAAGTCTAAGAATCACAAGTGCTACTCAACCCGAGAAGATTCTTATTGACGTTGGTATACCATCCATTAAGAATCTTCGGTGAGTCGTTCAGTGTTTATCCGCTATAAACACCCACACGTCTATACTAGTCTCCAAGACTTATGGTTCATTGAGAAACCATTGGAATCATATATTCCAGTATACGACATGTACCAGTCTCAACGGGTTTACTATACTGTCCAAGTAGTGTAAACCTTGACCAGGAACTGTCTGAGAATGACAACGTCATGATACTACTCAATGTCAGTTGCGACGCTTTTGCAACAGTACCATGACTAATCATTCTAAGGTCATTACGTCTTTACCATATTAAAAGATACATTATATTATAGAAACTGCATATATTATTCAAAATAATAATGTTTTACAGAAGTATTCATAAAGAAATACAACCGGGAATTGGCGCTGTGAGCACCAACCCCAACACAATATACTTTGGTTTTGGTCATCCAGGGCTTTAACCGGTTCGGTTTACACCTCTTCTGGGTATATTGAGAATCGTAGTGTATTGGGTGGGATGTCAAGACGGAAGTATCACTTCAGTCATATGGAGATGATGGTCACATAGGATACGGAAATGGTTCTCTTATGTACTACAGTCATCGGGATATTATGACTAGGTCATGTATATCTGATTATAGAGACTAGTTACCAGAGATTCAAAATATGCTTCGTACGGGGCAGACACAATTCTAGCCCCAGGCCTTGCATGTGACATCCGATACTGGATCGCAATACGCAATACTACGTATACTACGCCTGATTCGAATTACATATTCCTTTAAGAATATTTCTGGAGAATAAGGTAGGCACGGTGCTTTGCTAGAAGCCAACCATGTCTTGTAAATCGGTAAAAACGTAGTACTAGGTATGTACATGTTCGGATAGTCCGACGACCGAATTTACTGCCAACATATCCGGGGATCTCATGGGTCACTTCCCGAAGATTCACCGATGACGTATGACTCGCACATTATTAATTTGGGATTAATTATTTGAGAGAGAAAATTAATCTATGATTAATTACATAGATATTTTTGTTGGTTTCTAATTAAGTCCCAAGAATCATCAAACAAGCATGAAAACGCATGAATACACAAAGGAGAATGGCGGAAACATACTCACAATGAACGGATCTTGCGACGCGATGAACACAAGCCTTCAAGCTTGATCAAAAGTCAACGGCAGTTGCTTCCATTGGCAGTGGACTACACGGTGGTGGCTCCTCCAAGATTTGGCCATTGATGACCTCCATTGAAGCTCCAAGCTTCAAAAATGATTCAATGCTCATGTGTTCACTGCCCTATCACCTTTGTATAACTCAAGTGTGTGCTAGCACTTCTTCTTCTTCTTTGTTATTCGGTCAAACCAGAAATGGGAAGAAGAAATCGGCTCAAAGCCGTGAAAGAGAAGAGGAGGGAAAAATGGTTTCCTTGAAACCGTGTGGGAGAGAGAGAAAAACAAAAGAAAATGTATTATATATATATTTATTTTATTTTCCAAAAAAAAAACAAATACATAAATCATTTTCATTTACCAAAAAATTCAAAAAGCAAAAAGCAATTAATGCTTTTCAACTACCACATCAATCACTCAATCAATCAATCAAATTGTCACATCACTCAAAGTGACATGTGATTTGACGCTTGATGTGATTAGCGATTTGACGCTCGATTTGACTTACGTGCCGCAGTCGAATTCGAAATGCGAATGCGCTCACAAATAATCCCGGGCTCGGGTTCACTAATTCCAAATTAACGAATTTTCCGTTGCGACGTAATTAAACGATTACGCCTAGTGAAATCACTATTCACATCGCTAACGAATTAATTCTAAATTAATTTGTTCGCCCGAATTAAAATCTATTATTAATTCCGCGTCGAAATCTAATTTCGTTTAATAAATCGAATATATTAATTTATCGATTAATTCCAAATTAATCGTTCTCTCTCTTTAATTAATATTTTATCCTAGATAAAATATCTCCCTAATTAATCCCAGATTAATTTTCTCTCTCATCAAATTAATCCCATATTAATTAAAGTGCGAGTCATACATCATCGATGAATCTTCGGGAAGCGACCCATGAGATCCTCGGATATGTTGGCAGTAAATACGGTCGTCGGACTATCCGAACACGTAAGTACCTAGTACTACGTTTGTACCGATTTACAAGATAAGGTTGGCTTCTAGCAAAGCGCCATGCCTACCCAATTCTCCAGAAATATCCTTATAGGAATATGTGATCTTTATTAGGCGTAGTATATGTAGTATTGCGTATTTCGATCCAGCATCGGATGATCACGTGCTAGGCCTGAGGCTGGAATTGTGTCTGCCCCGTACGAAGCACATATCGGATGTCTGGTAACTAGTCTCTATAATCGGATATACATGACCTAGTCATAATATCCCGATAGCTCGAGAATTTAAGAGAACAAGTTCCGTATCCTACACGATCATCATCTCCATATGACTGGAGTGACACTTCCGTCTTGACATCACACCCAACACACTACGATTCTCAATATACCCAACATTGGCGTACACAGAACCTGTTAAAGTCCTGGACGACCGCAACCAAAGTATATTGATTGTCGTAAGTATTAGTGGTGCAAGTCTCAGGTTAAGACCAAATTACACCTACCTTGATTTCGGACTTCCATAGACACATAGTCATACTACCAATGGAATTCCAAGGGGGTCTATCTAGAGCGAAGCTGTTTCCCATACCATCGGCAAAACACAACCTCTTATTACACTTGCATAAGTATCCTATACCCAAACATATGAGAACTATGTCGTTGTGCCCTCACAACATGAACAAGTGTAATATTAGTCTTGTACGTATTTATCGATGTCCAATCTCGATAATACTCTGACTAGGGATATTTAATGATTTATCTTTCGTGGACTGATACTGTCTCATATCATTCTCCGTCCAGGAATAAATCATAAGGACCTCCTATCATTTATATATCTTGGTGATCTAATCACAAATGATAAGAGTGCAATCCCCTTTGTCACATAGTTAATTTGTACAACAACACCATGATCTGTACAAATAGTGACGCTATGGGTCATAATTGTCCAACAATTTTATCTGATATAAAATACTATTAAAGAGAGAGAACGATTAATTTGGAATTACTCGATAAAATAATATATTCGATATATTATACGAAATTAGATTTCGACACGGAATTAAAATTAGATTTTAATTTACGCGAACGAGTTAATTTAGAATTAATTCGTTAGCGACGTGAATAGTAATTTTAATTATTTAATTAAATTTGATTTAATTACGTCGCAACGGAAAATTCGTTAATACGAAATTAGCGAACCCGAGCCCGGGAGTGTTTGCGGGCCCACAAGTCACATCACGCGTCAAATCACCTGTCACTTTAGTGATGGAAGTCAAGTCACCTTTAAGTGATTGACAACAAGTCACTATTCATGATGGTGGTAGATTGAGGCATTTAATGCCATTTTTCCCTCACTTTTATTTTTTGGAAAAAAAAAATACAAAATGTGTAGAGATTTTTTGGTATATGTTTTATTAGGTTTTAGAAACCAAAATAAAAAAAAATTCTCCTCTCTCCCTCTAACTTTCGGCCTTGGTGCCAAAATTCTCTCTATTTTTTCCTTCAAAACCGTGAGCAAGAAGAAGACTAAGGGAAAATTTTATGGCAAAATTTCCTAGTGCTAGCACACTAAAGAGTCATCCAAAGGTGATAGGGAAACAAACCCTTGAGCATGGAATCACACACAAAGCTTGGAGCTTGGAGGACATCCATGGAGCACAAAGTGGAGCTTTGCCATGAGCTTCAATGGAGGAGCAAAATTTTTTGTGTTCTTCGCATCGCAAATCCGATCAAAGTGAGTATTTCCGCAACTTAACTTTGTCGTATTGACATTTATAAATGCTTAAATCGATCTTGGTTTGACCTAGAAACTCCAACAGTTCGAGACCAGTGTTTCATGCAACTTAAAGACAAACTAAAAGCAACAATATGAAGGAACTAATAAAGGAAATACAGATGCAATGATTTAGATCTAAAAACGTCCTCTAACCATTGTTAACTCCGATCTAAATTGAATTTCTTGTTCATTTTTCTCAATGTCTTGAATTATGTTTTCGTGAAGCTTTATGAGAGCATCTCTATATGGGGATGGTTCAAAAAATTCTTTAATGAACACCAAGCACCTTTTAAGTTGATTTTTCTGTTTCCTGTAGCCAAGAAAATTAAAGCCAAGAACAGTGGACTCCTCACGGAACACCTCATTTTGACGGTATGTCCGAACGGAGAAACCGAATCTTGTTGGACATGATAAGGTTAATCATGAGTCGCTCTGAGCTACCATTTTCCTTCAAGTGATACGCATTAAACAGTGAAAAATTTATTTTGAATAAGGTTCCATAAAAATATGTTAGACAGACTTCATATTAGATATGAACATGAAAGAAACCGGGTTTTCTCATTCCTATAGATTTGGGAATGCTAGGCATAGGTTTGGATGATACCAAACTAGAACCTAAATCGGATAAGTGCCTAATTTGTAGGTTATCCTAGGGTAACCAAAGTATAGTACTTATACAACTCACAAGAGAACAATTTAATTGTTGTTCGCCATTCGGTTTTCCTAAGAGGAATACCTATATGCAGTAGTAAGTGGGAGGAAAGTAAAACTCGATGAAAATTGGAGTAATACTGTTCTAGGCACCGATTCCTTAATGGAACACAAACAGTTCATCAAGGATGAAACTGTACCAATAATCTTCGAATACACAAGAACCGCGCAAGTCGGAGAGAGTCAGAAAACAACCTGGGAGGTATGGGTTTCTGATCTCACCTCATAAAGATGTCAATCTTATTGAGGAATACGAACTGACTACGTATGAGGAAGTGATACAAGGTATCGACTCCTTATTATGGCAAAGTGCCATGATGTTCGAAATGGATTTCATGTATACCAACCAAGTTTAGACACTGGTTGTTGTACCGAAAGGCATTGTGCCTATTGGTACTATATAAGTCTTCAAGGAAGACATACATGAATGGCAACATACCAACGTACAAAGCTAGGCTTGTAGCGAAAAGGTATCGTTATCAACATTGTGTCGATTACGACGAAACCTTTTACCTATTGCCATGGTTAAATCCATTTGGACAATGCTTGCTGATGCTGCATGTTTCATTTATGAAATATGGCAACTGAACGTCAAAATCGCTTTCCTTAAACGGAAACCTTTTGGAGGATGTTTACAACATCTTGAAGGTTTTGTCGTATCAAAACAAGCAAACAAGGTTTGCAAGTTAATTCAATCCATTCATGGATTGAAGCAAGCATTGCGTTATTGGAATTATCGTTTTGATGTAATCATAATGGTATATGATTTAATTCAAAATGAAGATGATTCTTGTGTATATAAGGAGGTTAGTGGGAGCGCACTGATAGTGACTGTCCTAAAAAAAGATGATATATCATTTCTTGGAAATGAAATTCCCATAATATAATCGGTGAAAGCTTGGCTTTCATGAAAATTCTCCCTAGAATCTTGGGAGAGACAACTTTTATTATAGGAATAAAGATCTACTGGGATAGATATGAAATTTGTTGGCACTCTCCGAGAACTCGTATATTAGAATAAATGTACGCGACCTGGTGCCTCATATGCTTTGAGCATATAGAGTCACAATCAGGCCAATCCGAGTGATAATCACTGGATTGATGTTAAGAACATCCTTAATTATCTTAGATGAACTAAGGGTGATGTCTTATACTATGGAGAAGGAGAACTTGAAGTGATTGGGTTCACTACTACAAGTTTCCAAATCGATGAAAATGACTATAAGTCGTAAAATGGGTACTACATAGTTTGAATAACGGAACATTGAGCTGAAGATCTTCCAAACAAGATATTGTTACTGAATAAACAACAAAAGCGGAATATTACTTCAGCTGAGGCAACAATAGAAGCCATTTGGAACTATAATAATCCTAATTAGATTAGGAGTAGTTCTGTTAGCAGCTGAGCTAGGCTACAACACATGCTAAAGAATTAATGGTTTCATCAACGATCCAGATAAATACTTTAATATTTATCTGATTCGTTTGGATCATACATCATGGCGATGTGATGATCGAATAAATCGCATCAGATGATAACCATGCAAATCCGCTGACGAAAGCATTTACTCAGCAGAAGTTTGAGCGACCCGTACATAGTTCAGGTGTAGGACTTCTGAGTGATTGGCTATAGGCCAAGTGGGAGTTTCTTGGACAATTATGACCCATAGCATCACTATTTGTACAGAACATGGTGTTGTTGTACAAATTAACTATGTGATAAAGGAAATTGCTCTTTTATCATTTGTAATTGGATTACCAAGATATATAAATGATAAAAGGTCATTATGATTAGTTCGAGATTGAGATGATATGAGACAGTATCAATCCACGAAGGTTTAATCATTAAATATCCCTAGTCGTAGTATTATCGAGATTGGACATCGATAATGCGGAATAGACTAGTATTACACTTGTGCGCGTTGTGGGAGCATAACGACATAGTTCTCATATATTTAAGTATTGGATACTTATGCAACTATGATAGGAGGTTGTGTTTACCGATGGTATGGAAACAGCTTCGCTCTGGATAGACCCCTCAGAATTCCATTGGTAGTATGACTATGTGTCTATGGAAATCTGAATCAGGGTAGGTGTATTTGGTCTTAACCTGAGACTTGCACCGCTAATACTTGCGACAATCAATATACTTTGATTTTGGTCGTCCAGGGCTTTAACCGGTTCTGTGTACGCCTCTTCTGGGTATATTGAGAATCGTAGTGTATTAGGTGGAATGTCAAGACGGAAGTATCACTTCAGTCATATGGAGATGATGGTCACATAGGATACGGAACTGGTTATCTTATGTACTGCAGTCATCGGGATATTATGACTAGGTCATGTATATCTGATTATAGAGACTAGTTACCATAGATCCGACATATGCTTCGTACGGGGCAGACACAATTCTAGCCCCAGGCCTTGCATGTGACATCCGAAACTGGATCGCAATACGCAATACTACGTATACTACGCCTGATTCGGATTATATATTCCTTTAAGAATATTTCTGGAGAATAAGGTAGGCACGGTGGTTTGCTAGAAGCCAACCATGTCTTGTAAATCGCTAAAAACGTAGTACTAGGTACGTACGTGTTCGGATAGTCCGACGACCGGATTTACTGCCAACATATCCGGGGATCTCATGGGTCGCTTCCCGAAGATTCACC
Organism: Zanthoxylum bungeanum; assembly: GCA_019454045.1. Lineage (NCBI taxonomy): Eukaryota > Viridiplantae > Streptophyta > Magnoliopsida > Sapindales > Rutaceae > Zanthoxylum > Zanthoxylum bungeanum. The sequence continues at coordinate 47,673 of SKCR01032199.1, read as the reverse complement.
GATGACGTATGAATCGCACATTATTAATCTGATATTAATTATTTGAGAGAGAAAATTAATCTAGGATTAATTACAGAGATATTTTATCTGGGATAAAATACTATTAAAGAGAGAGAACGATTAATTTGGAATTAATCTATAAAATAATATATTCGATATATTATACGAAATTAGATTTCGACGCGGAATTAAAATTAGATTTTAATTCAGGTGAATGAGTTAATTTAGAATTAATTCGTTAGCGACGTGAATAGTAATTTTGCTAGGCATAATTATTTAATTAAATTTGATTTAATTAAGTCGCAACGGAAAATTCGTTAATTTAGAATTAGCGAACCCGAGCCCGGGAGTGCTTGCGGGCCCACTCGCATTTCGAATTCAAGTGCGGCCCACAAGTTACATCACACGTCAAATCACCTGTCACTTTAGTGATGGAAGTCAAGTCACCTTTAAGTGATTGACAACCAGTCACTATTCATGATGGTGGTAGATGGAGGCATTTAATGCCATTTTTCCCTAACTTTTTCTTTTTGTTTTTTGGAAAAACAAATACAAAATGTGTAGAGATTTTTTGGTATATGTTTTATTAGGTTTTAGAAACCAAAATACAAAAAAAACAACTTCTCCTCTCTCCCTCTAACTTTCGGCCTTGGTGCCAAAATTCTCTCCATTTTTTCCTTCAAAGCCGTGAGCAAGAAGAAGACTAAGGGGAAATTTTATGGAAAAATTTCCTAGTGCTAGCACACTAAAGAGTCATCCAAAGGTAATAGGGAAACAAACCCTTGAGCATGGAATCACACACAAAGCTTGGAGCTTGGAGGACATCCATGGAGCATAAAGTGGAGCTTTGTCGTGAGCTTCAATGGAGGAGCAAAATTTTTTGTGTTCTTCGCATCGCAAATTCGATCAAAGTGAGTATTTCCGCCACATAACTTTGTCGTATTAACACTTATAAATGTTTAAATCGATCTTGGTTTGACCTAGAAACTCCAACAGTTCGAGACCAGTGTTTCATGCAACTTAAAGACAAACTAAAAGCAACAATATGAAAGGAACTAATAAAGTAAATACAAATGCAGTGATTTAGAACTAAAAACGTCCTCTAACCCTTGTTAACTCCGATCTAAATTGAATTTCTCGTTCATTTTTCTCAATGTCTTGAATTATGTTTTCGTGAATCTTTATGAGAGCATCTCTATATGGGGATGGCTCAAAAAATTCTTTAATGAACAACAAGCACCTTTTAAGTTGATTTTTCTGTTTCCTGTAGCCAAGAAAAATTAAAAACAATGTCTGTCTATATGTGGGATTTTTGGGTTCAGGGTTCATCAAGGATTAATCAGGATAGTTTGGATCTACACAATTCAAAGAAAAGAAGAGGAAGATAAGATGTAGAAATTAAATAAAAGCAAAATACGAAATAAAAATAAAGAAAAGAAAAGTAGAGAAAGAAGAAATTAATAATTATTCTATCTACTAAATAATACTTCCCGGCAACGGCGCCAAAAACTTGACACGCTCGAAAAAGTGGTCTTTTACTCCCAAGGATAAGAGTGTCGAAGTAATAAAATAACCCGGTGAGTCCGGGGTCGATCCACAAAGAAGAGATTTAGCACAATAGAATAATGAGCAGTGCATAAAAGAAAATTTTGATTTGTTAAAGTAGTTGGAGACTTTTAGGTTGGATTGCAATAATATAATGAAATGATGGTTTTAAGGGATCCGCTTTTAGTCTTTTAAACATTTAGAAATCTCGCATTATTATATTTTATAAATTTCCATTTACCAAATTGATTTATCTAAAGAATTATTTATGCCAATATAAAGAACCAGCCATGATGCCGGTAATCATTTATGTCAATAATTAGTCCTGCTTGTTGGACAATTATGACCCATAGTGTCACTATTTGTAAAGATCACGGTGTTGTTGTACAAATTAACTATGTGACAAAGGAGATTACACTCTTATCATTTGTGATTAGATCACCTAGATGTATAAATGATAGGAGGTCCTTATGATTAGTGCCTGGATTGAGTTGATATGAGACAGTATCAATCCATGAAGGTATAATCATTAAATATCCCTAGTCAGAGTATTATCGAGATTGGACATCGATAAATACGTAAAAGACTAGTATTACACTTGTGCGCGTTGTGAGGGCACAACGGCATAGTTCTCATATATTTGGGTATATGATACTCATGCAAGTGTAATAGGAGGTTGTATTTTACCGATGGTACGGGAAACAGCTTCGCTCTGGATAGACCCCCTCGGAATTCCATTGGTAGTATGACTATGTGTCTATGGAAGTCCGAAATCAGGGTAGGTGTATTTGGTCTTAACCTGAGACTTGCACCACTAATACTTGTGACAATCAATATACTTTGGTTGTGGTCGTCCATGGCTTTAATAGGTTCTATGTACGCCTCTGCTGGGTATATTGAGAATCGTAGTGTGTTGGGTGTGATATCAAGACGGAAGTATCACTCCAATCATATGGAGATGATGGTCACGTAGGGTACGGGACTGGTTCTCTTAAATACTGCAGCTATCAGGATAAAATGACAAGGTCATGTTTATCCGATTATAGAGACCAGTTACCAGACATCCGATATGTGTTTCGTACGGGGCAGACACAATTCCAGCCCCAGACCTAGCACGTGATCATCCGATGCTGGATCGAAATACGCAATACTACGTATATTACGCTTGATATAGATCCTTTATTCCTGTAAGGATATTTTCGGAGAATTGGTTAGGCATGACGCTTTGCTAGAAGCCAACCTTGTCTTGTAAATCGGTACAAATGTAGTAATAGGTATTTACTTGTTCGGATAGTCTGACGACCGTATTTACTGCCAACATATCCAGGGATCTTGATGAGCGGAAAATATATCAATATTTACTGCCCATTTTACTTAATATTTTGTTTAGTTTCTAGGTTTTGATGAACGTTTTGATATGTTTTAGTTTATTTTGCAGATAAAATAATATTGAGACTTAATGAAATCATTTAGGACGAAATATGGGTCAAATAAGGGCTAATATTGGACTTGAAATATTAATTTTGGAGATTGGAAACTTGAAAGGGCGTTTTAACGAAGTGCAGTTTTGGAAATTCCAGTTTTGTGCATCTGTCGTATTTTGGGCATAACATCTTACTCCGATATCGGATTGAGCTGATTCAAGTTCCAGATTAAAGAAGACTCAAATATCTACAGCTTTGAAAGACAAAATAATTTCGAATTCTGAAGATTTCATGGCCGAAATTGATGAACCATACAGAAGTGTGTTGTGTGTAATTATTAAATCACTTTCAATCATTTTCAAAGCAAAAAAATAAATTAATAAATAAATAATAAAAATTATCAAATCATCACCAAACATGATAAGAGATTAGTGGAGCAATTAATAATGGATTTGGTGGAGCAATTAGTGGAGCATTAATAATTGATTTGGTGGATGATTTGATGGAGGCAAAATTTTGCCTATAAATACCAAGCCATTTCATTTGTAAAATTCATACTTTCTTCTAAGGAATTCCTTAAGAATACTAAGAAGATTGTATCTTATTTGTTTATTTATAGCTTTCAGTAATTAATTTCCGCTTTCGCACTTTCTTTACTTTTCAGTTTTTACTTTCCACAATTTACTTTTACGCACAGTACTTTTCTTTCTTTAATTTTCAGTTTTTTACTTTTCAGTAATGAGGAGGTAACTCCCATTTGTTGGGGTAAAATGTAAAACTTTTATTACTAATATTTAGATTAATCTCCCTTAATTATAATATATAAACTAGTTAAAACCTGACTTAACGAGGATACCGCCATATTGGTCGGTTGGTAATTATTTAAATTGGTTTTAACCTGACTAAACTGGATACCGCCTGATTGGTCGGTTGGTAATTAATTATTAATTTGACTTAATTTGGATACCGCCTATATGGCTGGTTGGTAATTATCATGCAAAGTTAATTTATTATATTAAGGGAGATATCTAAAATAGAAGTAATAAAAGTGGATCCTTTTGCCTCAGCATTTTCTTTTATTGTAATTTTACTTTATTTACTTTTCAGTAATTTACTTTCAGCATTTACTTTTCAGCAATTTACTTTCAGCATTTACTTTTCAGTAATTTACTTTCAGCATTACTTTTCAGCATTTATTTTTCAGTATTTAATTTCAGCATTTACTTTCCGTCATTTACTTTTCAACAATTTACTTTTCTGCTTTTACTTTATGTCTTTTACTTTTCAGCATTTTTATTTTATGTCTTTTACTTTTAAGTTTTTACTAGCCCTAGTTATGTTAGTTATCTGGGGTTGTGATGAATTCTAATATCACCGGTTTATAAGGGGTTATTTTATAGTTTGGGTAATTTAAAGGTTTACTTATTAAGTCTTAAGCTTAATGCTTCTTGTTGTCTGATCACCAATAAGATTGATGTGGTAAATCTAAAATAAACTTGACAAAGGAATTTTAGGTTTCAGCCTTAGACTTAATAGCCCACGATCTTCCTTGAGGATAGATAACCCTTTAATAGATTTCCTTACAGGATAGACATATACCTGTCGGGCGGGGGTAGCCATAATTGGAACTCAAACTTATTGAATCCAGATAATTTGGTTGACATAGACATATGATTCAATTGGGTTAAACTAGGTATTTGCGTCTGACCATCGACAGAGGCTTTCGCATAATTTAGTGTTCCAGGTTAGTAAACCGATTTATTACACAAACATAAAATAATCACTTCATCTTTTAAAAGATATTAGAATGATTCACAACCCTAGATCTTTGTGTCTTTTTTTATTTTCCTTAGTATTTTCTTTTGTCTTTTTATTTATTTAGCAAAACCAAAATCACATTCAACCAATCAAACAATCATTCTATTCTCCCTTTAATTAGATATTTGTAAATAAATAGATTCAATAATTAATAACAACAGTAGGAATTAAGTCCTCCTGAGATCGATATTTTTATACTACTTGAACGATACGTGTGCTTGCGTTATACGCGTGTGTTTGCACCGGTCAGATCTCATGGGTCGCTTCCCAAAGATTCACCGATGACGTATGACTCGCACTTTAATTGTAACATCCCGGGTTATTTTAGCATGTAGTGTGAATTTTATTTTCGCGTGTGGAGTCGCGCCCGAATACGAGAATTTTATTTATGGTCAAATAGAAATACTTTCAAGGAAATAGTTATAAAGTAAAACTTGAGGGGTTAATTTGAAATTAGCCATAATTGTGTAGAAAATTCTAGATATTTATAACACACCCTAGATATTTTCTTACAAACATTTAATACACACACATGGGTTATATATATACACACACGTGGGACTCAAAAACACACATTTTTCTAATGGGTTATTTACGTTTTACTACTAAAGTTATGATCAAATAACAATTGGGTACTATGAATATTAACATATTACATTTTACTACTAAACTTATAAAAATTTAACATTTTACTACTTTTCCATCCAAACCGTTAGTTGACCGTCAGTTGACCTTTAAAAAGACTGTTTTATCCTCCAAATAAAATAAAAGTGAAAATTATAATTATACCCTTTAAAAAACATATCTAAATCTAATATAAACACTAAAAGAAATACAATCAACAATCACATTTATAAAAATACTTCAATCTCTAAATTATCCATATAACCCAATAAAATAAAGAATTTAATTTACCAAATAATTTAATAATTAAAATTCTCATAATAACCAAAATACTTTAAAGTATAACGATAAAAAGATATACTCAAAAATCATTATTTTCAATATTCAGCCGTACGATTACCACCGTTGATTATAATATTTATAATTTATAATAATGTGTGTGTTAAGACTCTTTTATCCTTAGGATGTCAATATGATGTCATGGTCACTAACGGTCAACTAACGGTTTGGATGGAAAAGTAGTAAAATGTTAAATTTTTATAAGTTTAGTAGTAAAATGTAATATGTTAATATTCATAGTACCCAATTGTTATTTGATCATAACTTTAGTAGTGAAACGTAAATAACCCTTTTCTAATCTACAGAGCACACACACGCACACAGCAAAAAAAAGAGAAGGAGAGCATAAACCGAAAAGAAAAGAAGAGAGGAAATGAGAGAAGCCGAAAATCAATGGAGCAGAATCAAGAAAGAGGAGAGAAGCAGTAGACCGAGAGAGTTGAGAAAGCAGGAAAGAAAAGAAGGAGTGATCCAGAGGAAGAAGTGTAGGAAATTCTTCATAAAGGGTAATTTTGTCCTTTGGATCCCATTGGGTGCTTATGAGGGGTACAACCCTTTGGGGGGTTACACCCCATCCCAAGGGTGCCCTATTGGCACCCTTCCATGCCTTATATAAGAAGGCTTGATATCCAAAAGAGACATACACAAGAAATCCGAATTTGATAACAAAAAGAGACATTGTTTTCCTTTGTTTTGAGAGAGTTTCCCATATTCCTAGTTCATACACTTGTTAAGGAGTGCTCCTTGAACAAGAAGAATCCAAGTAATCCTGGGAGGACGTTGGCAAAACGAATCCGTGAAGCACCTGTGACGGAGCCAATAAGTTCTTAAGGACAGAGATCATCTCGACTTGGACAATTCTGTGATCTCCATTTTCTAGTTTGTTTTAAGGTTTTCTGGTTTTAGGGTTTCATGCATCTAGATCTACTTTTTTGTTTTGATCTGTTTGTTTGCAAGTTATATTACTGTTTGATGACACAAATCGTACAACAATCTTAAGAACTTATTGATCTAGTGTTATTAGATAGTAATTCGCATGTTAGGGTTTGTATGTTTTCTGTAAAATACGAACTGTGCATGAAAAACCCGTAGGGCATTCGAACGCCCGACGCACGCGAAGGCAAAAATTTGAATTTTCGTAAGAACGTTCGAACGCGTCTTCAAACGCAACTCGAATGCTAGCCTTCTTCCTTAGAACGTTCGAACGCGTCCTAAACGCAACTCGAACGCAAACTCTCTGGAATCATTCCGTTCGAACGCGTTCTCGAACGCTATACGAACGTGAACTCACTGGAATCATTCCGTTCGAACGCGTTATCAAAAACGCTACATGAACGTGAACTCTCTGGAAACACTTCGTTCGAACGCGTTATCAAACGCAACACGAACGCACACACTGGACAGTCTCGTTCGAACGTAGATACGAACGTGACATTAACGATTTTGTCCTGAAAGCATCATAAAAGCAAACTTTAATTAATATTAACTTGATTCATCATATACTGTAAACACATTAAGCTTGGTAGTATAGATTTAAGTTATTATTAAGTTGTTCAATTATCACAAGCATTCACATAGTGATAAAGTTGAAATTAATTGTGTGTTGCATAATTGGTTGAGAATTTAAAGTGTAATTTTACACAAGTAATTCCATCCAATCTTGATTGACAAATAAATCTACATTTATAGTATATCACTTTGAACAAGGTCATTCGTTGATCATTGTGCAATTTGTCTTTCGTAGACTAATTGACCCTGTTGATTTTCCAGTTATATATGGCTAGCGGAAATATCACGGTACCGGTCTCTCACGGAGAAAAACCGGAGAAATTTGGTGGGGCAAATTTCAAACAATGGCAGAGCAAGATGCTGTTCTACCTGACAACTCTCCAGTTGGCAAAATTCCTCAAAGATCCTCCGGGTCCTGTGGAGGGTGAATCTGAATTTGCTAAGGAAGAGCGAGAACATACTTGGTTGTCTGGAGACTTCTTATGCAAGAACTACCTTTTGGGTGGTCTTGACAATACCATGTACAATGTGTACCAAGGCATGACTTCTGCGAAGGTTCTCTGGGAATCTCTCGAGAAGAAGTACAAAACCGAAGATGCCGGACAAAAGCAATTTGTCGTGGGTAGGTTCCTGGACTACAAGATGGTAGATTCAAGGACGGTGATGTCTCAGTTGGGTGAACTACAATTGATCATTCATGAAATACTGGATGAAGGAATGAAACTCTGTGAGATGTTTCAAGTTGCCGCCATAATTGAAAAGTTGCCTCCATCATGGAAGGACTTCAGGAGCTATCTGAAACACAAAAAGAAGCAATGAGCCTTGAAGACCTCAGTGTTCGATTGAGAATCGAGGAGGACAACAGGATGTCCGAGAAGGCCAGCTACAAGACTCTGGAGTCTAAGGCCAACATCATTGAAGGTGTAAAGGGTAGCAAAAAGAGAAAGAACAGTGGAGCTGACTCTGGGAACAAGAAGTTCAAGGGAAAATGCTACAACTGTGGAAAGAGCGGTCATATGTCAAAGGACTGCAGGAACAAAGTTTCTCAGGACAAGGGCAAGAAAAAGAAATTGAGGCCCATGTCACTGAAGGTGAGCAGCTGACTGATGATATCTCAGAGATGGAACTATCAGCAGTGGTAACCGAAGCCAACATAGTTGGGAATCCGAGAGAATGGTGGGTAGACACTGGAGCTACTCGTCATATCTGTGCAGACAGTATGATGTTTTCCATGTACCAGAAGGTCGATGGCGGCGATCATCTAAAAATGGGAAACTCGTCTACCTCTCAGGTGGTTGGACAAGGCACAGTGGTTCTGAAGATGACATCCGGAAAGGAGCTAACATTGAAGAATGTACTGCACGTTCCAGATATTCGGAAGAACTTGGTCTCGGGCTCTCTTCTTAGTAAGGCTGGTTTAAAGCTTGTATTTGTTTCTGACAAGTTTGTATTGACTAAGAATGATATGTATGTAGGAAAATGATACCTAACTGAGGGCCTTTTCAAACTAAATGTAATGACTATTAACTCGTGCTATTAATAAAGCTAGTTCGTCTGCTTATATTATTGTGTCACAAAATGTATGGCATGGGAGGTTAGGACATGTTAATTATGATACCATGCGTAAATTAATTAACATGGACCTCATACCTAAATTTGCAATTGATAGCCAACATAAGTGTGAAGCATGTGTTGAAGCAAAAATGCATCGAACATCATTTCATTCTATAGAACGCAGTTCTGAACCGCTAGAACTGTACATGCCGATGTATGTGACATGAATATTGTGCAAACAAGAGGCGGTAAAAAGTACTTTGTCACTTTTATCGATGACAGCACAAGATTCTGTTATGTGTACTTGCTGAGAAGCAAAGCTGAAGCAATTGAGAGCTTCGTACACTATAAGAACGAAGTTGAAAACCAACTTGGCAAGAAAATCAAAAGAATCAGGAGTGATAGAGGCGGTGAATACGTTTCACCATTCGGTGAATATTGTTCTGTGCACGGAATTATTCACGAAACCACTGCTCCTTATTCTCCTCAACAGAACGGAATTGCGGAGCGCAAAAACCGAACGTTGAAGGAAATGATGAATGCCATGTTGACAAGTTCGGGTCTACCCCAGAACTTGTGGGGGGAAGCCTTGCTTTCCGCGAACTACGTTCTGAACAAGCTTCCTCACAGAAGACTAGACAAGACACCATATGAATTGTGGAAAGGTTTCGTACCTTCCTACAAATACCTCAAAGTGTGGGGGTGTCTTGCCAAAGTAATGGTTCCTAAACTAAGAAGGTTAGAATAGGACCCAAAACTGTTGACTGTATATTCATTGGATATGCTCACAACAGTAGTGCGTATCGATTCCTGGTACACAAGTCGGAGATTCCTGACATCAATCCAAATATGATAATTGAGTCAAAGAATGCGATATTTTTTGAAGAGACGTTTCCTTGTAAGGAAAGACAAATAACTGGGTCTCTCAAAAGGACAACTGACATTGTCAATGATAGTGATCAGGTTGATTTGAATCAGATCAACGTGTAAATGCTGAGACAATCGAGCCTAGACGTAGCAAAAGAGTTAGGACGTCTAAGTCGTTTGGTCCCGATTTTTTGACATACTTGTTAGAAAATGAGCCTCAAAGCTATAAAGAAGCTATGGCTTCTCCGGAGGCACCTCTTTGGAAGAGACTATTAACAGTGAGATTGATTCAATCCTACAGAACCATACTTGGGAGTTGGTTGATCTTCCGCCAGGTTGTAAGCCGCTGGGCTACAAATGGATATTCAAAAGGAAGATGAAAACGGATGGATCAATAGATAAGTATAAGGCAAGACTTGTCATAAAAGGTTATAGACAAAAGGAAGGCCTTGATTACTTTGACACCTATTCACCAGTGACTCGCATCACATCGATAAGAATGCTCATAGCCATAGCAGCTATATTTGGTCTTGAAATACATCAAATGGATGTAAAGACGGCATTCTTGAATGGTGAATTGGATGAAGAGATTTACATGGAACAACCAGAAGGGTTTAGTGTTCCTGGACAAGAACAGAAGGTGTGCAAACTTGTAAAATCCTTGTACGGATTAAACAAGCACCGAAACAATGGCATGAGAAATTTGACAAAGAAATGTTGTCAAATGGGTTCAAAACCAATGAGTGTGATAAGTGTGTGTACACCAAATCAACTCAAAAAGGATATGTCATTGTGTGTCTCTATGTAGACGATATGCTGATAATTGGTAGTAATCATGAAATGATTCAGTCTACCAAAAACGTGTTATCCAGCAGATTTGATATGAAAGATATGGGGATAGCTGATGTGATCATAGGAATAAAGATTTCTAGGACATCAGACGGATATATATTATCACAGACTCATTATATTGAGAAGATACTCGATAAATATATCAAAGGGATCTAAATGTGGCTAGAACCCCTGTAGACCTAACTCTTCATTTATCAAAAAATACTGGTTCAAGCATATCGCAACTAGAGTATTCGAGAATCATCGGAAGTCTGATGTATCTCACGAATTGCACACGACCTGATCGCTCAAGCTGTGAATCGGCTTAGCAGATATACGAGCAATCTAGGACACAACCACTGGAAAGCCATAGTAAGAGTTTTGAGGTATCTGAGAGAAACTTCAAAATATGGGCTACATTACGAGAGATATCCTGCTGTACTAGAGGGTTACAGCGATGCTAACTGGATATCTGATACGGTGGATTCCAAATCCACAAGTGGATTTGTTTTCACACTTGGTAATGCAGCCGTGTCATGGAAATCCTCGAGGCAAACATGTGTTGCCCGGTCTACTATGAAATCAGAGTTCATAGCATAAGACAAAACAGCGGAAGAAGCATAATGGCTTAGAAACTTCCTGAAGGATATTCCTAGTTGGGCCAAACCGGTACCAACGATTAGCATACATTGTGAAAGCCTATCGGCTATTGGGAGAGCCCAAAATACAATGTATAATGGTAAGTCTCGACACATACGTCGGAGACATAATACCATACGTCAACTGCTCTCAAGTGGCATAATAATGATCGATTATGTCAGGTCGAAGGAAAACCTAGCGGATCCACTAACTAAAGGTTTACCTCGAGAGCAAGTTGAGAAGTCATCGAGGGGAATGGGCTTGAAGCCTATAATCTAAGATTGTTACTGTGGAACCCAACCTAGTTGACTGGAGATCCCAGATCTAGGTTCAAAAGGGACAACAGAAACTTTGTGCAATTCAAAACAAGCACTGAAGAGTTTCGTACTCTTTCCCATTCCGATAATGACGCTGAGTGCTGTCTGTCATTGGTTAGGATAAGCTAAGGCTTTTAATGATCACTATATTAGGAGATGAGTCCTAATGGGGGTAAAGACAGATTACCTCTTAATAGCAGATCACCTATTTCAAGTAAGAAGTGAGGCCGCTTCCATGGGAACCTTTAAAGGCGGGTTACCCTAAAGTGCTTGATGAATCCAGGACCGTTGTTCAGGGCCAAAATGAACACAACCGTAGAACGGGAAAATGGTCGAATTAAAGCTGTGTGTTGGCAATTGTCTTGGTTTACACCAACGGCAGAACAGTTCAAGACTATGGGTCACTGGTTTGCCAAGTAAATCCGATTGTCACTCACTAGGAAAGGTTCAAGGCGAAAGCTACCTATTTCGATGCAGCTTCAGTTCATGGTAACTCTCTCAAATGTCTCCGTGAATATTTGAAGAATTGTGGGGGATTGTAGGAAATTCTTCATAAAGGGTAATTTTGTCCTTTGGATCCCATTGGGTGCTTGTGAGGGGTACAACCCTTTGGGGGGTTGCACCCCATCCCAAAGGGTGCCCTATTGGCACCCTTCCATGCCTTATATAAGAAGGCTTGATATCCAAAAACAGATACACAAAAATCCGAATTGATAACAAAAAGAGACATTGTTTTCCTTTGTTTTGAGAGAGTTTCCCATATTCCTAGTTCATACACTTGTTAAGGAGTGCTCCTTGAACAAGAAGAATCAAGTAATCCTGGGAGGACGTTGGCAAAACGAATCCGTGAAGCACCTGTGACGGAGCCAATAAGTTCTTAAGGACAGAGATCATCTCGACTTGGACAATTCTGTGATCTCCATTTTCTGGTTTGTTTTAAGGTTTTCTGGTTTTGGGTTTCATGCATCTAGATCTACTTTTTTGTTTTGATCTGTTTGTTTGCAAGTTATATTACTGTTTGATGACACAAATCGTACCAAACAAGAAGAAGTAGACCGAGAAGAGAGAAGGTAGTAGTCCGAAATTGGGAGATTATTTCATCCATGGGTAGAAATAGTAAGTACTTTATGTGGTGATTTTTTTTGAGTTAAGTGTTATGGGTTCCCTTAAATTTGAATATACGAACCAGATTTTGGGTTTAAAATGGTAAAGAAGTAGGTAGTGGAATAAATCGAAAATGACTTTAGCTTTGAATGAAAGAAAATTAATTACAGATTAAATGGAAATTTGCTGTTTTAGAAAAAATAATTTATTCTTAGTTGAATACCTTTGGTAATTGATTTTCATGGATAGTGTATGTTTATGTTTGAAATTTTAAAGTGCTTTGTTTAAATTTTAATGAAATGAGATCTTGAATATTTGTGTTGAGTATTGAAGAAGGGTTTTTTTTTATTTCCTAGGCCTGCAACTGAGTTGCTAGATGGTTTGTTGAGCGACGTGGTTAGGGATTTTTTTTGTTTCGTAATATTGAACTTGTCTAAAAGGAAAACAAATCCTTTAAGTTTCCCCACCTGCCGAATCTGTTATAGTTTTGGGAATATTGGTTTTCAATTTTTTAATAAGGAGCTGCATTAATTATTTCCTTGGATTAATTAATTAAACCAAAAACTTGAATTTGTTATTTATGCCTGGTATAAGTTCATTTTGGAGTTGGTAAGAACATATTAGAGGATGTAAAATTAATAAATCTGGTTGATTCTTATTTCTTTCGAGTATATTGTGTTATGGGGGAGCTAATTGTGGAAATAAATTTTAATGGCTAATGGGTTAGGACGGGTTAAAGGTTAATTGGTTGCAATTTTATTTTCTGGATTTGTGGATTGTGACAGCAAATGGTAAAGAAAACATTATGGCAGATTGTTTAGTGATTTTGGCAATAGTAAAATATTAGAGGTGGATTAATGTGGTTCTTTTTATGTTTTATCTGTGGTTAGACAAAATCTGGCCAATTTGGTTAGTTGGTTTTGATTCAAATTAAGATTAGAGAAAGCTGACTGACTTGATTGATTACATATTTTCGTTGGTGTTTCCTATAAGTGTGAATTTAGTTTTTGAATTTTCATTTTACGTTCGTCATGAAAATGGACTTAGACATACTCCTTACTTCAGAAGTAGAATTTTATTTTTTTGACTATGGAAGTTAACCTATCAATTGTTTCATGTTTAAATGGAAAAGCATGCCTGTTATTGATAAGCAGTAAGTATGGATTTCTCTGTTTCTTAGTGAAAGTTTGTTTGTTTTTTTTTTCTGAGGAATCTTTATTTTCTCTAAGTTAGAGCACTTTCAAGTTTAAATTAAACTACAATGATTCAAAAATGATTAATATCACTTCCTCATTATATAGGTTTGAGACTTTGAGTAAGGTTGAGATAAATTCTTTGGATTAGATTAAACTCAACTTGTTTGAGATGTCATGCATATGTCATTAAATTACAGATAGGCATGAATAAATAGTATAAAATCGAATAAGCATAAGTGTGTTATCATTTTGGAAATTGGGTTAAAGTTAAGAATTTTTTTTTTTTTAGATTTGAAATTCAAAGTGTTTTAAAGAAAGTTTCAGATGATTTTAAAAGATATGTATTTCAGAAAATGTTTCTTATAGTTTTGAAATTTTAAAATATGATTTCATGTTTTCGGGGCATGAGGTAAAAACTCACCCCAGTATGTAACTTGAGATATAGCTCGGAATTGACGGATACTTTTGATTCGGGATTTGGGATTTGACCCATCCCAGTTGTATACTATTGGAATTGACGGATATAGACACATGTGCACATGTGGAGGACTGAGGGGACGCTCTCAGATCCTCGAGCAGGACTAGGGGCTACAGAGTCCCGAAATCCTAGTTTTAGATGCCCAGTTGAGTTATGGTCCTGGGCATCGAGTACACCCAGTTGAGTTATGGTCCTGGGTGTAGAGAGACGTCCAGTTGAGTTATGGTCCTGGACGTAGAGCAGTTTTCAGTTTTCAGATTTTCAGTACACGGTTTTCAGAAACAGAGTTTAGAAACAGTTTTTCAGTATTCAGTTTTCAGTTTTCAGATACAGATTTCAAATTGACTTCAGTTTTCAGAAACAGTTTTCAGATGAACAGTTTTCAGAAACAGTTTTTAGAAAACAGTATTTCAGAAAGACAGGTTTTTTAAAGAGTTTCAGAAAACAGTTTTCAGAAAACAGTTTTTCATAAAAGATTTTCAAAACACATTTTATAAAAGCATAGCATGTTAAGGTAGAACTTAGTTTACAAATCATGCATATAAATCATACATTTTAGGAATCATTTGAGTTATATATAGCTGATACTAATGCATGATAGCATTATTACATCTATATGCATAAATGATTGATATTGATATGAATTGTATGTTTGTATAGGAGAATCCTTCGTGAATGGTAATACATGATAGTATGATTACATATGTATGTATGAATACATGAGTGTCGATAGTGTATTGAATGTTTGAATAAAAAGAATGTTTTATAACAACCGATTTGATGATATTTCAATAAGATTAAAAGAAGATAATTTTAATGGATATCTAACTAGATTAACAAAGAGTAAATAGGTAAGTTTTAAGATATCAGAGTAGCGCAGCGAAAACATAATGAAACTTGACTTAGTAAAGTATATAAAATCTACTGATTATGTTATAAATCTTAAGATGCGAATAGTTACGGTGTGTATAAGTAAATAAATAGAAAGGATTAGTAGTAAGAAATGTACATGTAAAATGAATAACAAGATATATAGTTAATCCATAATATATACATGTTTGTATGGTCAGATAGACAACAGTTTGTTTGAGTTTTGCAGGATGGCGACCTGATCGATCAACCACAGATACCAGAGCTTGAGAAGCCGGATAGCAGCGTTGCAGTCAGTCAATCACCAGGTCTTGGGAGTATAAGAGTCGAGTTGTTTATAAGTTTAGTTGTATAAGTTTAAAGTTGTAAAAGTTTTTGTATATACGCATTTTCGGGCATGGAGCCCTGAGTATATTGTGTTTATATGTCTGCATTACATATTAGAAGGGCCCTTAGATTGCATTGATGTTGAGATACCGGCCTGAGGCCGAGATTTTATTTTCATGTTGTAAATGGATGCTGGCCGTAGGCCAGGTTACATGATGTTACGAATACATCATGCCGAAATTTCGTCACAATCAGAGGCTTATGGAGGCAGGATTAGCCTGTCTCCTGCCGGTAGCATCCTGGTTTAGACGGGATGTTACATTAATTAATCTGGGATTAATAAGAAGAGAGAGAAAATTAATCTGGGATTAATTGCAGAGATATTTTATCTGGGATAAAATATCAATTAAAGAGAGAGAGAACGATTAATTTGGAATTAATCGACAAATTAATATCTTCGATATATTAAATGAAATTAGATTTCGACGCGGAATTAAAATTATATTTTAATTCGGGCGAACGAGTTAATTTAGAATTAATTCTTTAGCGACATGAATAGTGATTTCGCTAGGCGTAATCATTTAATTACGACGCAACGGAAAATTCGTTAATTTGGAATTAGCGAACCCGAGCCCGGGATTGTTTGCGAGCGCATTCGCATTTCGAATTCGAGTGCGGCACACAAGTCAAATCAAGTGTCAAATCGCTAGTCGCATCTAGCGTCACATCATTCGTCAATCAAGTGATGGATGTCTTTCTTTTTGAGTGATTGACGCCAGTCACTATTAATTGATTAATGGAGTTGATGTGAGTTGTTGGAGCTTTAAAGGCTTGACTTTTGGAAAGAGAAAAATGTGTAATTAATTTTGGAAATTAATTATGTGTATTAGATACACTTTTGGCTAACAAAACATACAACACTCTTCTCTTTCTTCTTATCTCTCTCACGCCCATGGAGGGCATTTTTCTCTTCTGGTTTCAGCTCAAAAACCGTGAGCTAGAGGGAAGCAAGTGCTTGATTTTTGTGGCAAAAATCATGAGAGCTAGCACTCCCAGAGACATGCGAAGGTGATAGGGAAGTCCACCCATGAGCTTGGAATCGTTTGACGAAGCTTGGAGCTTGACGAAGAACCTCCAATGGCCGAAAACAGTGAGCTGAAAAACAGTCACTGCCGTGACCACCAGTGAGCAGAAAATGGAATTTTTGTTCGTCTCCGCGTCACTCAACCGCTCGATGTGAGTATTCCGCAACTTCCTCATTGTATTCGCACTTATATTTCTTGCTTGATAATCGATCCTTGGGGCCGTAGAAACTCCAACACTGCCAAGGTACTAAGTATGCCAAAAACATAAAACCAGCCATAAAGGTGGTGATACCGTTTGTCTATAACAAGTCATACCAAAGTACTTAATTATTCAAAATAAGATAAAAACCAGCCATGCTTGTGGGTAATGTTTGATCTTCTCCTAAGCTATGTTCATTTGTGATCACATGGCATAATGTTGAAATAAGCTAATCAATTTTGTTAGAATACTTTAGAAGTATAAACACAACATGCTTGTAATTAGGTTAAAGATGTTCATGCTAGACATGGAACAATTAACAAGAGTTTGGAACTCTATATTAAAACTTAGAGGAATGAATACCATTCTAGAATCACTTGACCACCTTTGGGTGACCTAGAATTATTCACGATACATTTCTTATTAGGATTCTAATTTGGTTTGTGTATTGGATTCAAAATTTACGCAAATACGTATTTAGAATAAATTTATGTTTTTGTAAAAAAATTTGATATTTTAAAAAACTTGATTTTTATTCTATAACATGTGTTGATGTTGGTTTTGAAATTAAAAATTAATTGTGGGTATTTTTGAAGTGTTTAGGGAAGACTGAAAGGTATTAGGGTAATAGACCCTAATTGCTTCAACTCTCTGGAAATTTTCCAGAGAGCTGAAGCTTTGTTTAGAAAACAAAGCAATTGGAAAAAATTTAAAAAAAGGAAGTGTATTGTGTGCTACAGTGACAAGCGCACTGTAGCGCGTGCGAGTACGCTCTATGCGCGCTGATTTTTTCCTTCTCGTTTTGGAGCTTCCGTACTCTGATTTAGTCCCGATTTTTTCTTTTACACTCGTAATGGAATATATTATTTCATTAATATTTTTATAATTACACCTATACTTGATATCCATTGGTTATATCCATTTCCGTTGTACAGGCACTGATCCGACCCTAGGGGGTTCCATAACTGCCCTAACAAAATGGTATCAGAGCAAGACTCAACCACACAATATATATTTTTGAATCTATGCCATAGTAATTTTAATTTAATTATGCATAAGACATATTAGATATGTATTGCATGTTTTAAATCAAAACTTTGACCTAATTAAGTTAATGACTTGATTGTCATAAATCTCCCGTGATTAGGTGATTACTTTCTTTATGTAATAGTATTAGTAATGTTCGAGCATTATTGGATGGTCCATCTTGTTAATACAGAGATGAATAGGTTCTTACTACTTATATCTAATATCGTCATTAGTGTGAGGGTATAAGTGCTCGGAATTTAGGTCGCTCCGGTAAAAACATTAGATGTAGCGTGATTAGTTAATGTAGTCGCCCAATATCGTCATTAGTGTGAGGGTAGACATACGAAGCTCATTAGTGCACATTGACAAGTATACACCTAGAACACGTCTTAATACAATATCGTTATTAGTGTAAGGATAAGAAACGATTCAGGTCCAAACTAGGAGTCACATGAAATGATTGACCTTGGAATCTACCTAATGAGTTTACAAAGGCCAATATCGTCATTAGTGTGAGGCTGGAGCAAATTTCATGGGTTCCACTCCCCACTATGAAATTTTGATAGTCAAATTTCTATTTTTCTGTTAAGGGAGATTACAGAATTACGTAAAGTTGTGGGATGGCACTAATAGATTTAAAATTTCATAATCAATTAGTGTTATCACTTTTGAAATTAAAACTGTTTTGCTACTACTAAAAAATATTATCTTGTAGATGGCTGCAGCTAATCCATTGATGAAGCTTTTAGATTCCTATAAGCTAAAATGAGCCGAGAACTATTTTGAATGGGAAATGAACACGCGCCTTGTCTTGGAGTATGAAAATTTGACTTATGTCATGATCAATCCACTACCCATTGATATCGATCCAGACTCCACTCCAGAAGAGCGAGAAAATTTTGATAGATGAAAGGATGATAACCTGAAGGTGATATCCTACATCTTGGGATCGATGGTTTTAGATTTATTGAGACATTACATTGAAGTACCGGATGCTTGGAGCATCATGCGAACACTCAAGGAGTTGTTCGGAGCAAATAAAGAGATGGAACTTTATCGAACGTTTAAAGAATTATTCTGTGCTGAACTTAAGGAGGGATGAGTTGTCAGCACTCATGATTTGAACATGATCGACCAGATTCGATATTTGGAATGACAGAGCATTGGGTTTAATGAAAGGCTAGGCCATAATTTGATTCTGTCTTCTTTGTCTGGTTCTTATGCTGGCTTTGTATTGAATTTCCATATGTATTCGATGCAAGCCACATACGAAGAGCTTCATAACATGCTACGCACGGCGGAGCAAGATTTGAAGAAAGACAACCCCACACTGTATCTCCATGGTGGAGCTGGCTCTTCAAAGACTTTTGGAAGTCAAAGAAAATCAAGATGGGGAAGAAGAAGATATCAAAGAAAAATCCAAGAAGTGCAAAGGTGCAAAACCAAAAGTAGCTCGTGATCACTGTCTATGATGTAAGAAGTCTGGACACTTGAAGAATGACTATCCAGAGCTAAAAGGAAAAGCAAGACCCTCATGTACGCTTTGTATTTTTCCAATTATTGATATCTTATTTACCTTAGAAGCAAATAGTGGATGGGTGTTAGACACTGGCAGTCCTACTCATATTTTCAATTCCCTACATGAAATGAGGGTTAAAAAAATGCTGAGTAAAGAGGAGGTCCAGCTTAGAGCTGGCAATGGCAAGACATTGGATGTCAAGGCCATAGGAACAGTTGTTCTAGATCTCCTAAATGGATGTAAATTAGATTTACATGACTGTTATTATGTTCACTCAATTATCAGACAAATAATATCACTGCCAATATTAGCTAAAAAATGGATTTAAAATAAACATTAATGATGATACTTTATATTTCTATGATAAAGAAAATTTATTGAAATGTGAATGTTCTTTATCAAACGGTCACTATGTTTTGGAAACATGTATATATGTATTTAATATAGAGAAAATACATGTAAGAAGTCTGAACTAAATAATACTGAATTAAGGCATATGAGATAGGGCCACATAGATGTTAGACGTCTATCCAAATTGGTAAAGGATGGTTTGATTGAAAATCTTACCTTAGATCCTTATCCGATTTGTGAGTCATGTATCCAAGAAAAAATGACAAATGCCCTATTTCAAGATGTTGGGCAATATGCTGGAGATTTACTGGAGCTAATACACAGTGATGTGTGTGGTCCATTAAATCATGCCACTCATAATGGTTCCACATACTTTGTGACTTTCACAGATGACAAGTCTAGATATGGATATGTCTATTTGATGAAACATAAGTCAGAAACATTTGACAAGTTCAAAATATTCCGAAAGGAAGTAGAAAAACAAACCAGTAAATTCATCAAGTGCCTTAGATCAGATCGAGGCGTTGAATACATGAGTGAAGAATTCAGAAATTATTTAAGGGAGAATGGAATTCTCGCCCAATATAGCCCACCAGGAACACCTCAACACAATGGAGTGTCTGAGGGTAGAAATCGTATTTTAGTGGATATGGTAAGAAAAATGATGAGCTATACAGATCTTCCTTATTACCTTTAGGGTTATGATTTACTAACTGATGCCTGTTGGGATTTATGTCCTAGAGCTTCATATATTATAAATGTAATTGATTTTTGTAATAATAATAAATGCATCATTCATTTTATCAAAGTTGTTTAATTTATATCGTATATTATCCAATTGTCTTGTTTACCTTGACTACTCTTGTACTTTTAGACTTAGTGTATGTTTGATGCAAGAGAGGATTTAAGTCTGGAGTTAGTAATCTAAATAGTCCAGAGAGAGCAAATAAAGATGGTACTTTGTTTGTGGTTAATCTATAGCTTCAGTCAATTCTATACTTGTATGACGACCTTGATCCGGGATCGTTCATGTAGTGACATGGGAATGGAGGCACCTTGTATGATGAGATCATATAGGACTGGACTCAGATAAATATGAATTTCTTTTAATATCCATTAACCGAAGAAATTCATTTTATCAATAGATGGTCATATATAGATTCGATCTTAATCCTGAGTGTATTACGAACTCCTACATGATAGGCTATGTCCTTTGATTTACTATGGTGAGGTTGATGTTTCATTTTCGGCCAATAACTACGTATTTTGGTGATATGGTTTGGTGTGTAGCTGGGAATATTTTACATAGATAAGGAATTCACTCATTCTTCAGATAAGCAAAAGAAGATCTTTTTTAAGAGTTGATTCGGGGCTTGAACAATTTGAGCGCTCAAATTTTCTATTACAAATAGAAAGTTTTATATATTCATAATTGTTATGAATTAATTGTTCATTATAGAATCAATGGTGCTTAAGAGACAAAATATTTAGAGGGGTTTAACGGACTTATGACCCAGCTCTATTTATGAGATATTCGTGAAGGACTATATCCATATGTAATGACTATATCGATGAACACCGAATATGTTCGGTTTATTTAATCCATCTACGGTAACAGGAGTTCAACTTCGAGTTTTTAGTGGAATAACGCGGAGTTAATAATTCGTAATATTTGATTAAAGAGTTTAATTAATATTTCGGAATTATTGGAGCTCGGAACTGTAGGTCCATTTAGTCACCGTGCTAGCTCGATTAACTATAACAAACCTAATATAATTAGATTATCTAATTATATGCTCATATTATATTTATTTATATATTATTAATGAGGTTAATAATATTTATTGTCACAAATGAAAACTATGTTAAATTAGTTAACTTAATATTTTCTAGAATTCTTTGATTATGAGATAATCAAGTTAGTAATAATTATGAGATAATTACTAAAACATAATTGAAGGTAAATGAATCAGTATTAATATACAGATTTTTATTTACCATTGGAGACAAAGCCATATGGCTTACCATGTCATTCAAGCAATTATGTCTATTAGGTGGCTTGGATACACCTAATAGTTTTGTCATTAGCTAATGCATTTTATGCTTTGGAATAGGGGTGGGCACGGTTCGGTTTGATTTTTTTTTTGCTAAACACCGAACCAAACCATATTTTATGGTTCGGTTTTTTTACCTCTCAAACCAAACCATTAAATAACGGTTTGGTTCGGATTGAAAATTTTTTAAACCAGTGGTTTACGGATTGGTTCGGTTCGGTTTACGAATTATTCTACTTAAAAAAAAATTCATCCACTTAAGTGAAGAAGAAAAAAAACTAGTCTAGCGAACAAATAGTATGAAGTGCTACGGTGTAAGCTGCGACTCCAGAGAACACATGCACTCAATAGAGGATTGAAAAATGAGGCACAATTAATTCTTGTATTTTTTTAAAAATTACCTCGAATAATGATGCTACTATCATTCTAATTAAGAGAGAAATCCAACAGCTTACTTTCAAGAATAAACCATAAAACAAAAAATTTAAGAATAAAATTATTAACAAATAAATTTAAGAATAAAAGTATTAACAAAAAAATTAAGAATAAAAGTATTAACATATTAATAAAAAGAAAACATAAAGTAAAATTAAAAGAAAAATGCAAATATTTTTATAAAAATATATAACTTCTTAATTATAACGTTTCAGTTCGGTTTAACAGGTGCGGTTCGGTTTAGAATCTGAACCGAATCGTAAACCGTTTGGGGTGGGCCGATCCGAACCGCAAACTGAACCGTTACAAAAAAACCGTAAATTCGGTCCGGTTTGGTTCGGTTTGCGTTTGGTTCGGTTCGGTCGGTTTTTTTGCCCACCCCTACTTTGGAATGGCCTCCATATTTATGTGTTTTCCATTGAAAGAAAGCATTGAATGCTTAATGACAAAGCCATTGTCTTTAGCTTAACATTTCTTATGCTTTGGTATGGCATTCACATTTTTGTGTTGGCCATTGCAAGAAAGCATTAGATGCTAAATGACAGGATTAGTTGGCTTATTTAAGAGAATATAATCTCTACCATTTCTCTCAATTCCTAAAGTTAACAATTTGCATTCATTCACACAATTGTGGTGAGAAAGATTTGAGAGAAAAAGAGAAGAACTTCAAATATTCACAAGTGTTGTAAAAGTATTTGAAATTCCAAAGAGCCAAACACCATTGTGACATCCTAAATCTCTAAATAGTTTAGAGGTTTAATCTTTGTGAGTGAAGCCCACACTTCGGTTTGTTGGTTTCAAGTCATAGTTCGGAAGATCGAGTGGTTGATCCAAGTGTTGGACAACAAAGGATTGATCTCGGCTACTACAACAAAGGGAGAAGGCAAAGAAAATTTTAAAGATCCATATCGGAGCCGGTGCCACTACAAGCAACTTCCGTCGAGCTAAGGAAAGTCATTTCCTACAATACCTACATACTTAATAGGGTTCCATCGAAAGCTGTTTCTACGATCCCCTATCAGATATGGTTCAGTAGAAATCCAAGTCTTTAGACATTTAAATATTTGAGGTTGTCCTGCATACGTTAGAATTGCGCAGCGGGATAAACTAGCACCCAAAGGGTATAAATGTAGGTTCGTTGAATATCCTGATAATTCCATGGGATATCAATTCTATGATTCCGAGCAACGAAATGTATTTGTTGTTCGCTTTGCAACTTTTCTTGAAAAGCAAATTTTGAGAGAAAGTGGGAATTGTATAGAGATTAAACTTGATGAGTTTGATCCCAAAATTAAGGAACCTGCGATGGAACCAGAGATCCAACTAGGTGAAGGATCTACAATATAGGTTCTACGTAAGTAGAATATAATATCAATACCTCCTGAAAGATTATTTTTAACATCTGATGTGAGCCTCGATTTTCTCCTCTTTGAGGAAACAGATCCGACTACGTATAAAGAAGCGATATTGGATATCGATTCGAGAAAATGGCAAGAAGCCATGACATCCGAAATGGATTCGATGCATGCCAATCAAGTCTGAGACTTAGTTGAACTTCCTGAAGAAGTTAAACCTATTGGCTATAAATGGATTTACAAAAGCAAGCGAGGGCTCGATGGAAAGGTGGAAACCCTTAAGGCCGGACTGGTAGCGAAAGGTTACACTCAACGTCCTAGGATTGACTATGAGGAAAAGTTTTCACCAGTAGCCATGCTAAAATCCATTAGGATTCTTTTAGCTGTTGCTGCATATCACGACTATGAGATATGGCATATGGATGTGAAAACCACTTTCCTAAATGGATTCCTTGAAGAGGATATCTATATGGAACAACCATCGGGTTTCGTATCCAATGAGAGTTCAAACTTGGTTTGTAAGCTCCAAAAGTCTATTTATGGACCTAAACATGCATCCCAAAGCTAGAATCGTCATTTTGATGAGATAATTCGATTATATGGATTCATCAAAAACGAGGAAGAACCATGTGTTTATAAGAAAGTTATTGGGAGCATGATAGTTTTCCTAGTCTTGTATGTAGATGACATTTTGATCATAGGAAATGATATAGGGATGATGCAAAGTGTGAAAGCCTACCTTTGCAAGAACTTCTCCATGAAAGAAATGGGCGAAGCTTCATATATACTAGGTATAAGGATCTACCGAGATAGAGTTAGGAAGCTTATAGAGTTGTCACGATCGACGTACATAGATAAGATATTAGAAAGGTACGATTTCACTAACTGCAAGGCAGCAAATGTACCTTTCTGATACATCATACATCTTTCAAAGAAAATGGCACCTCAAACTGAGAAAGAGAGAGTTAGGATGTCTAACTTGCCATATGCTTCTTGTATTGGAAGCATAATTTAGTTTTTGTTATGTACTGGACCTGACATCAATTTCGGCGTTAGTGCAACTAGCGATATCAATCTGATCCAGATAATGATTATTGGACAGCTGTGAAACATATCCTAAAATATTAAAGTCATCAAGGATAAGTTTCTGATATATGGAGAAGATGAGCTACAAGTTAAGGGTTATACAGACTCTGACTTTCAGGGAGATCCAGATGATAGAAAACCTACATCAGGATATATATTTACCTTAATGATGGTGATGTTAGTTGGCGTTGTTCAAAGCAAGGCTCAACAGCTGATTCCACCACTGAGGTGGAATTTATAGCGGCTTCAGAAGCTACTAAAGAAGCCGTTTGGATTATAAATATTATCACAAAACATGGCATTGTGCCTTGTATTGTGGATTTGATCCCATTGTACTGTGATAATAACGGAGCCATCGCGCAGGTAGGAGCCAAGGGCACATTCTAAGTCTAAACACGTGGAAGGAAATACGTTAATTAGAGAGTTATGGAATGGAAGGCATCGTGGTCTGAAGTCAAGGATAAGACAACATAGCTGTAGGACACAGAAACTGGACGACACATGCTGTTCTAGACTCAGGGCCTAGTTGGGAGTACGGAGTAGCCAACGAAGGACTAAAACGGAGAATGATGGAGTCGCCACCCGGTGTGAACCGGGAAAATGATTTAAGGCCGCACTCACCCCTCGCAAGGGAAGACCTCAAACCGTTGGGTTCGGAATGGTCCCTTACTTATGTCATTTGTAATGATTGGATTTGTGTAATATTAACCTAGTTTACGAGACATGCATTGGTGGAGATTATTCTAAGCGCATTACAACTTAAATTCTTGATACAAAAATAATTAATCACATCACGCTTAAAATAAAACAACATTACAACAACATAATCATGCTTCAATACAAATTTAAGTGAAATGAAATATGTGAGCCTATTAAGTGGTACGGGGCGTTGTATCCCGAGTGCAAACCATATTACCGTCCATTCGGATTCGGCTATGGAATTTATGTCCGGGTTTCCATCCAATATACCACAAAAAAGGAACACATATTCCATTCACCCAAAATTACATCACGTACTAATTAATAACATTCATGCGACCGAAACATAAATTGCATTTATTTCGTGTAAACTAATTCTAAATGACATGCTAAAATAGCCAAATAAACTACATGCATTTCTACGTCATTATTTCATGTAAACTAATTCTAAATGACATGCTAAACTAATCATTCATGTTAATCAAACAAAAATACATTTCTTAAATCATTATTTCATGCAAATAGTTTCATACAACATACTAAATTAATTTAACACATTAAACACATAAAATACATTTTTTAGGCCATCATTTCATGTGAGAGAATTTTGTAATATAAACCCTCAGGTCTAACTTTTTTGTCGTTGCTCGGAGGCGCGTTACACGGCCGTCGGAAAGGCTAAGTCACCACAATCGCACCGGTTCGCTGTTGCAGTGTTTCGCTCACTGTTTTGCCACTTCGCTCGCTGTTTGAGTCACTTCGCTCGCTGTTTTGAGTCCACTTCGCTGCGTTCCAAGTCTTCGTGCTTTTCCCACTGGTTGGTAATGAATATAAGTTTGTTTTGGTGAATTTTGAGGGGTATTGGGTTGCCGTAAGCTCGATTTCTCGAAGACTTATAAGTGCAGTTTTTGGTTCACTGTTTCGGTGATTTGGTCACTGTTTGGGCGTGAATGAGCTGCTGTTTTGTTTGAGAGGGAAATTGGGGTGGTTTTAGGCGCAAGTTTCAGGGGCTAAATGAGGGGCAACTTGGGCGTGAACTGCAGTGAGTTTTGGGGCTGTTTTGGCGTGAATGTTGATAGGCAGTAGAGGGCTGGGCGTTTTGAAGGTTAAATGAGGTAATTAGGGAGCTAAATGGTAGCAAATGGCGTGAACAAGAAGGGGGAACAGGGGGCTGAACGTGTGAAGAGTGGAGTGAAGGCAGTGAAGGTGGTGGCTTTAGGCGTGAACACTAGGGCTGCTGAATGGAGTTGTTTTGATCTTCCAAATACTTGATATTTTGCTTGGTATATCCTTGATCTCTAATGGCTTCCCCAAGGCAGAAAAATCATGGTTTATATAGGCAATTTAGAGTGTATTTAATGGGTAGGCCAAGGATATTTATTTTGATACCAAACTTGGTTGAAATAAAATGCATAATTGGATGGCTTTGTTGACATATACAAAAGATGGTTTGAAAAATGAATCAAAGGTGGTGGGATGGTGATGGCGTGGGGTGTAGGGAATTAATGGTGTGGGGGGAGTGCTTGACTTGGTGAGGGAGGCTATTAAATGATATAGGGTTGGTTTAATAAATGTCTTGGAAAGTTAACATCAAGGTAAAAGGCAAGGTCAAATGTTAAAGTGAATAGGTAGAAGGGTAAATCATGATGGAATAGTGTAAGGAGGGTAGAAAATGGTGTCAAGGTCGTGGGCCTCCTAGGTGGTGGGCTTGGTGCTTGGTTGGTTTTGGTTTAATGGGCTTTGGATGTGGATTTGGGTGTCTAGGTGGGTTTGGAAGGGTTTGCGGTGATTTTCGGGCTGTAGGAACACTTTGAAACGACCATTCAGCAAGCAAACTTTGAGCGAACTTAGCGGATTAATTCTGAAATATATCATCTCTTGACTTTACCTTTCCTTCGACCGCTTTCCGCGAACTCCACGACTAAAAAGGCGGTGCCTCCTTTCAAGACTCCTCATCGGGTTTGGTATGCAAAAATGCAATGCCTACAGTCGCCCCCACTTTGATGGGATTTGTTCAGTGTGTGCCAATGACAATCCTATCAAAGTACGTGCAATGCATTTTTACTTACCTGGCTCGCCAGCTGCCGCATGGTCTGCCTGTTGTGTTGAGTTGATGTGCTAAACCCCATACCTAGGGCGTCGCAGTAGTCCTCAATTCTTCACGGTAGTCCACAATACTTCATGATAATTGGGATTCGTTCCTGGATTCCTTCCAAAACTCTGACGGTATGGGCCTCGACCCTGGGATTCATTCCGGATTCATTCTCGGATTCATTCCTGGATTCATTCCAAAATTGAGAGATTCATTCCCTGGATTCATTCCACATGCTGAGAGATTCATTCTCTGGATTCATTCCACATTCTAAGAGATTCATTCACTGGATTCCTTCCACATGCTGAGAGATTCATTCTCTGGATTCGTTCCACATGCTGAGAGATTCATTCTCTGGATTCATTCCAACTGTTGAGAGATTCATTCTCTGGATTCATTCCATCGAGAGATTCATTCCTGGATTCATTCCAAATGCTAAGAGATTCATTCTCTGGATTCATTCCAAATGCTGAGAGATTCATTCTCTGGATTCAGTCAACATTCTGAGAGATTCATTCCTGGATTCATTCAACATTCTGAGAGATTCATTCCCTGGATTCATTCCAAATGCTGAGAGATTCATTCTCTGGATTCATTCCAAATGCTGAGAGATTCATTCTCTGGATTCATTCAATTGCTGAGAGATTCATTCTTGGATTCCTTCCAAATGCTGAGAGATTCATTCTCTGGATTCATTCCAAATTCTGAATCTGATGCGGGGCTCGCCCCCAGAGTGCCATACCCAGTAAAACTGATTTTGATAATGATGTGGGTCTCGCCCCCAGATTGCCATACCCGGCAAGACCGTTACCGAACTAACATGGGCCTCGCCCCCAGAATGCCATACCTAGCAGAACTGATACTGATGCTAATGATTCCTTTCAGCATATTGTATTTCCTCGCGAGATAATCTTTGATAGCTAAATATATTTCCATCCTCAACGAATGCTTTACGTCAAAGCCATAGAATCTTCAAAGTACTAGATATGCTCAACTCCGATCATCTAAATAGGTGATCTGAACTAGACTCATAGTGTGTGTGCCAAGGCTCTTTCACAGCTTGTTCCTTAAGTTAGCTAACTCGATGACTTCGTTTTGGAGAATCGGACCAGTGGGTCTAACCAACCTGGATGTCTTGATCACATTCTCTGATTACTTCGGCATAATCAACATGATATAGTCTCTCGTATTTTGCTTTTGTCTCTTTTTTTTTTTTGTTCCTTTTTTTTTTTTTTTTTTTACACGCCTACCCTTTAAGGTAGCATTTCTCCTCATGGTGGTCCTAATACTCGCCCATGGGTAGCTTCACGCTTATCGGTTATAGGCGGCCCATTTTTTCTTTTTATCACAAAGACTTTTCTTTTATTTTTCGACCATATCATATATCGTAGCGTACGTAAACCAGGGTGGACATCCAAGCAAACGGTCATTCACCGATCCACCATCTCTTCAACTAGTCATCTCATTAACCACTCAGGCTTCCACTGTTGAGATCCTACATTCAAGTGCTCCCGAGTCTGATTGAGATCAATCTATTCAGAATACCGGCGGAGTACACTTCTCGCACTTCTCGTTTCTAAGGCTTCTCCCTACAGCATACAATGTCAATACTGGACATATATTTAACTATCAAAGATTTCTCCCTCTTTTTTTTTTTTTTTTTTTTCACACTCAAGAATTCTTCCTTTCTGATGCTGAAAATGTGGGCTTCGCCCCCAGGATCCATTCCTGAAACTTGAACTTAAATGGGCCTCAACCCTCATATTCTTTCTCAATTCTGATACCAATGCGGGCCTCGACCCGAGGATTACTACCCGAATCCAATACAGTGCTTTCAAGATTTCTGACTGGCTTACCCTCGTTGCTTTCTTCTTCCTTCTTCTAAACCTGTGAATCTGAAACAAAAAGAAGAAACAAACACAAACAAGGAATGCAAAAATGGGTTACGTGTATGCATGCATGCATGAGTTCCTTTTCCCATCAGGTTAGGTCTTCTGTGGGTGACTATCCAGCTTTCTGTCTCTCAGGCAAAATACAGCTTCAATCTGTCAACATTGATTGGCTTGGTGAACTCATTCTCTTCTAGGTCTGACAAACCCACTGGTCTATTTCCCAATTTCTGAATGGCTTCTTATCTTTTCTGCTTGCTTCTTCCGAAGATTCTCCATGTTCTAAGCATCGTTGAGTATCGTAAACCAAGGTTGAATGCTTATTGCATATTCAGGCGAGTAAGGGAAATGAACGTCTTTATTATCATTTAAGAAAATGGTTCAAACAGGTAGACTAAATCAATGTCTACAAAAAGCAGGATCAAATAAACTATGAGGAACAACTTCATCATTTGCAGCATTGCCTTCTTCCTTGGCCTATGGTTCTTCACCATTGTTATCCTCTTTCTTCATGAGATAAGCTGAATGGTCGAAATATTGGAGGACGAAGCTTTCGGGTAGGCTGGAGTTGATCATGTAGGTGGGCAGGGGGTTATGGTATGTGTTGGGATATTCTTTCTCTGGGTCGGGTATTTTGCGGGTATCAATGAGGTCTTGGATCTCATGCCTGAGGCGGGGGCAGTTGTCAGTTTCATGACCCTTTTGTTGATGGAAGTAACAAAATAAGTTCAAGTCAAGGTAGTGTGGCACAGGGTTTGGAAGTGGTTTAGGTTCTAAAGGTTTTAAGAGCCCTTGCATTTTCAGCTTTTCAAACACCTTTGATAGAGGCCTACCAAGGTTGGAGAATCGTCTGTTCCTGACGGCAGTGACCTCAGCACTAGCGGGCTTGGTTTCAGAAGTCCCTCCAGAAGTTCTTCTATTCTGGCCATAAAACTTTCTGTTCTCAACTTCTTCCTCTTCAATGTCCATGACAGTTTCCCTCAACTGTCGAAAATCCATGATCATGGAGGCCATCCTCCTCAGCTTACCATAAATAGAGGGCTTGGTACCCTTGATGATCATCTTTATCTGGTCCTTCTCCGAGGGCCGAGTCTGCATCTTCAATAATTGTCCTCTCCATCGGTCCACATACTCTTTAAAATTCTCCTCCGGTTTCTGCTTGATGTTCTCCAGATCACGGAGTGATAGATCGATCTCCAAATCAGTGACATACTGTTTCAGGAAGGCATCAGCTAACTCCCTCCAATCTTCCTTCACTTTCTTCTCAAGGCTATGATACCAAACCACAGGTGCCCCCTCGAGTGACATCCCGAACATCTTCTGTACTTGGCGCTGAGATAAGCCAACTGAACTCATAACTGATACATATTGTCGGAGATGCACCCTCGGATCCCCATTCCCATTGAACTTAGCCATATCAGGCATCTTGAACTGTGCTGGCAGCTGTTCTTCGAAAGTCATCGATTCATAATCCAGCAGATCTTCATCTTTTCCCTTCATCTTGCGGGTAACTGATTCTACCTGGTCACGGAGTTTCTGTATCTCGTCCTGAGACCCGGCTATCTTCCCAGCGGCGTATTCAGCCATATCATCATCAAACATAGGAATATCCTCATTCACCTTGTTTGGAGGTTCCTCACGCCTCTCATTTTCAGAACTTCCCCCAGCACGGGGCACAGCTACATTAGACATGGCAGCAGTCAGAGCTTGCAGTTGTTCAGTCATTTTTGGCGAGATTTGCTTCCATCTGATCCATTCGGGACCTCTCGTTGACAGATTCACTCATGTTTATCACTGGTCTTTTGATGAGTCTGCCTTCTTCCCTAACCCAATGGGAATCTATGATGGCTTTTTGAAACACAAGGGTTAGCATGATGCATGTATGCATGATATGCGTGAGGTGAGTATTAATGCATGAAATAATAAGCTCGTAAAAGAATTTACACCAATTGGCCTGTTATCATTTCAAAGTATCTAATCACACTATTGCGCAGTGCAAACTTGTCCCAGTTGAAAAGGCCCAACAAGTTTATACTTTGCGATAACATGGTCAAATAACTTCAAATAATAAAAGGCCCCAAACATAAAATGGCCCATTAGCTTTTGGCCTAATTGTCAAAGGACATGAACTTGTCCCTGTTTAAATGGCCCAACAAGTTCACATTTGTTGACAATCAGTCCAACTGAATCCAAATGATAATGTTCCAAAACACAAGCAATACTAAATATTTTCTAAAGGTCAAAAACTAAGGTTCATGTGTAAGTTCTAGGAATGTAAACAAAGGCCCTTATTGACAAAGGATTACCCACAACTAGGACTCCCCACTCAAGGGTTCAAACGACCAAGTGAGTGCACCTTATATGTCAACAAGTTAAGGTATGTGACTAACTGTCAAATGGACTTCCCGTTGTAGATTCCCCAGAGGGAGGTGGAGCGAGGCTCACTTAAGTACCCAGCCCCTTAGGCTCTTATCGCTTGGTGACAGAATAAACAACGAGTCCTCCAAATTAGTCTATCACATGAGATGATTATCTAGATGCCTTCACAGCTTTTCCTTATAAAAAGGTAGTGAATGAAGGAAGACACCAACCATCCCCTAGGAAAATGATTATCTAGGTGCCTTCACAGCTTTTCCTTATAAAAAGGTAGTGAGTGAAGGAAGACACCAAACCATCACCTAGCCCTAACAATGCCTTTGATTAAATTCCTTAAACCCACAGTAAACATGGTTAATTAAAACACAAATCCAAACATTACAAGACATATTTCGAGGCCGATTCTCTATCCCCAGTGGAGTCGCCAGACTGTAGGACACAGAAACTGGACGACACATGCTGTTCTAGACTCAGGGCCTAGGGGAGTACGGAGTAGCCAACGAAGGACTAAACCGGAGAATGATGGAGTCGCCACCCGGTGTGAACCGGGAAAATGATTTAAGGCCGCACTCACCCCTCGCAAGGGAAGACCTCAAACCGTTGGGTTCGGAATGGTCCCTTACTTATGTCATTTGTAATGATTGGATTTGTGTAATATTAACCTAGTTTACGAGACATGCATTGGTGGAGATTATTCTAAGCGCATTACAACTTAAATTCTTGATACAAAAATAATTAATTACATCACGCTTAAAATAAAACAACATTACAACAACATAATCATGCTTCAATACAAATTTAAGTGAAATGAAATATGTGAGCCTATTAAGTGGTACGGGGCGTTGTATCCCGAGTGCAAACCATATTACCGTCCATTCGGATTCGGCTATGGAATTTATGTCCGGGTTTCCATCCAATATACCACAAAAAAGGAACACATATTCCATTCACCCAAAATTACATCACGTACTAATTAATAACATTCATGCGACCGAAACATAAATTGCATTTATTTCGTGTAACTAATTCTAAATGACATGCTAAAATAGCCAAATAAACTACATGCATTTCTACGTCATTATTTCATGTAAACTAATTCTAAATGACATGCTAAACTAATCATTCATGTTAATCAAACAAAAATACATTTCTTAAATCATTATTTCATGCAAATAAGTTTCATACCAACATACTAAATTAATTTAACACATTAAACACATAAAATACATTTTTTAAATTATTATTTATGTGAGAGAATTTTGTAATATAAACCCTCAGGTCTAACCTTTTTTGTCGTTGCTCGGAGGCGCGTTACACGGCCGTCGGAAAGGCTAAGTCACCACAATCGCACCGGTTCGCTGTTGCAGTGTTTCGCTCACTGTTTTGCCACTTCGCTCGCTGTTTTGAGTCCACTTCGTCGCTGTTTTGAGTCCACTTCGCTGCGTTCAAGTCTTCGTGCTTTGCCCACTGGTTGGTAATGAATATAAGTTTGTTTTGGTGAATTTTGAGGGGTATTGGGTTGCCGTAAGCTCGATTTCTCGAAGACTTATAAGTGCAGTTTTTGGTTCACTGTTTCGGTGATTTTGGTCACTGTTTGGGCGTGAATGAGCTGCTGTTTTGGTGTGGATAATGTGGCTTGGATGAGGCAACTTATGTACTGGTTTGAGAGGGAAATTGGGGTGGTTTTAGGCGCAAGTTTCAGGGGCTAAATGAGGGGCAACTTGGGCGTGAACTGCAGTGAGTTTTGGGGCTGTTTTGGCGTGAATGTTGGGGCTTATTGGGGCTGTTTTGGCGTGAATGTTGATAGGCAGTAGAGGGCTGGGCGTTTTGAAGGTTAAATGAGGTAATTAGGGAGCTAAATGGTAGCAAATGGCGTGAACAAGAAGGGGGAACAGGGGGCTGAACGTGTGAAGAGTGGAGTGAAGGCAGTGAAGGTGGTGGCTTTAGGCGTGAACACTAGGGGCTGAATGGGAGTTGTTTTGATCTTCCAAATACTTGATATTTTGCTTGGTATATCCTTGATCTCTAATGGCTTCCCCAAGGCAGAAAAATCATGGTTTATATAGGCAATTTAGAGTGTATTTAATGGGTAGGCCAAGGATATTTATTTTGATACCAAACTTGGTTGAAATAAAATGCATAATTGGATGGCTTTGTTGACATATACAAAAGATGGTTTGAAAAATGAATCAAAGGTGGTGGGATGGTGATGGGCGTGGGGTGTAGGGAATTAATGGTGTGGGGGGAGTGCTTGACTTGGTGAGGGAGGCTATTAAATGATGTAGGGTTGGTTTAATAAATGTCTTGGAAAGTTAACATCAAGGTAAAAGGCAAGGTCAAATGTTAAAGTGAATAGGTAGAAGGGTAAATCATGATGGAATAGTGTAAGGAGGGTAGAAAATGGTGTCAAGGTCGTGGGCCTCCTAGGTGGTGGGCTTGGTGTGGTTGTTGGTTTTGGTTTAATGGGCTTTGGATGTGGATTTGGGTGTCTAGGTGGGTTTGGAAGGGTTTGCGGTGATTTTCGGGCTGTAGGAACACTTTGAAACGACCATTCAGCAAGCAAACTTTGAGCGAACTTAGCGGATTATTCTGAAATATATCATCTCTTGACTTTACCTTTCCTTCGACCGCTTTCCGCGAACTCCACGACTAAAAAGGCGGTGCCTCCTTTCAAGACTCCTCATCGGGTTTGGTATGCAAAAATGCAATGCCTACAATAGCAGACCCATTATCAAAGGTTATTTTACCTCTAAGTTATTCGATAAACATGTGGAGGAGATGGCTATGATACCATCTAGATTGGCCACTTAGCCAGTGGGTGTTTGATGGAGTTGGTGCTTGGAGTGTCAACCGAATTGCACATTTTATTTTTTATAAATAAAATAACTACATTTTTTCATTTCATATCTTATTAATGGTTTTGTCATTATGGTATTAGATTGATGTATAGATATGCTAAGAATGACATCGACCTAAAAATAGTTTTGATTCTGGGTGTGGTGTAAACTATCTTAAATTAAATATTCATAGTCGTTGGTTTTGGAATACGGTCGAATTCCTATAACCTAGAAGACTAACACTGTCGTATATTGGAATTGGAGTTCCAATGGTGTTAACCCGATGTATCATGAGTTTTGGAAACTCGTATAGACATGTGGGTATTCAGTGAAGTGTATACTGAATGACTCATAGGTGATTCCTAATAGTGGAAGTACACACCACCGTCAATAGGAATCTCCTCGGGTTGAGTAGCATATGTAATCCTTTGACTATAGGATAACATTGATTTTGTGTGAGATCCTCCACACTTTGATGCCATGTATGTTAGAAAGCTTCATGGTATAGCCTCTATATGTTCGTTGGGTGTGGACCGATGCGCTCAGTAATCAAGTGCGAAGCAAGATAGGATCCGTCGGCTCATATGTGTACCATAAGGGGTTTAGGTATCCATGTGAGTAAAGTCAGGATTCTTAAATATTTGGCCAAATTCAATCACCTAGTCTGGATCACATCAGTTGTAAATAATCGTGGACATGTCGACATGAGGTGTGCGCCTTGGAAACTTGACGTGTACTCTATATTTCCTAAGAACAACTCGGATAGCCTACGACGGATGGATTGTTAAACATATGTGATGACCTCGACTTGTATAGTTCATAAAGGTCATTCGTGTTCTTTGTGAATTCAGAGGTGGCCGAATTGCATACATATTAACTAGGCTTATATGACGAACGTGTCTGAACTTAGAGAGTCCCAATATGAAATGTACTCATTGAGCACTTGGGTAGACGATTATTTTTTATAAAAGATAATATTGATATTATAATTATCAACTAAGATAATCAAGTGTTATTGGATAACATTGATTATTTACTTTGACCTAATTGGATTAATTCAATAATTATACAAGGGCTTAATTATAAAATCATAAATATCTCTACCATTTGAGGATATTATGGTAATTGTAAGTATATAATAATATATGGTTTTGGCTTGATTTAATTGGATTAAATCAATGTAGTAAACATTTAACTAATCCATTCCTAATACTTGGCTTGATTTAATTGGATTAAATTAAAGTGGGAGACAATGGAGATTAGTCACACATAATTATATATATTTGGACAAATTAGATTAAGCCCACTTAAAAGTTGATTACAACTTTTATTAATCAAAAATTGCCTAAGTTTTGCTATAAATAGCAAGCTTTATGAAGTTTTAATTACAAGTACAAACATAAGCAAAATCTTGAGTAAGCTATGCACAAGTAATTCTTGAGAGATTAGTATAAGTTAGAGAAGCTTGTGAGGTCTCTAGAACATTTCATCTAGGAGAAATCAAGATTGCATCTTGAAGTAAGCTTGCTAGCATTGGAAATCAAAGTTGGATCTTGAAGTCAAGCTTGCACACCTTGGAGGTTCTCCAACCATTTCAACAAAGGAGAACTAGATTGGATCTTGCATCAAGCTTACTAGGTAATGTTTGATCTTCTCCTAAGCTATGTTCATTTGTGTATTAGATGCATGATCACATAGCTTAATATTGAAATAAGGCTAATTAATTGTGTTAGAATACTTTAGAAGTATAAACACAACATGCTTGTAATTAGGTCAAAGATGTTCATGTTAGACATTGAACAATTAATAAGAGTTTGGAACTCTAGATTAATTCTTAGAGCTGTGGCTACCATTCTAGAATCACTTGACCACCTTGGTGACCTAGAATTGTTCACGAGACATTTTTTATTGAGATTCTAATTTGGTTTGTGTACTAGATTCAAAATTTACACAAATGCGTATTTAGAATAAATTTATGTTTTTGTAAAAATATTTGATATTTCAAAAAACTTGATTTTTATTCTATAACATGTGTTGATATTGGTTTTGAAATTAAATATTAATTTTGGGTGTTTTTGAAGTGTTTAGTGAAGACTGAAAGCTATTAGGGTAATAGACCCTAATTGCTTCAGCTATCTGGAAATTTTCCAGAGAGCTGAAGCTTTATTTTGAAAACAAAGCAATTGGAAACAATTAAAAAAAAGAAGTGTCTTGTGTGCTACAGTGACACGCACACTGTAGCGCGCAGAGTGCGCACGTCACTGTAGCGCGTGAGAGTACGCGCTACATGTGCTGATTTTATTTTCTCTCGTTTTGGATTTTCCGGACTCCGATTCAGTATTAGTTTTTTTCCTATACACTCGTAATCGAATATATTATTTCATTAAATTATTTAAAATTACACCCATACTTGATATCCATTGGTTAGACCCATTTCCACTGTGTAGGGCACTGATCCGACCCTAGGGGTTCCACAACTGCCCCAACACAATGATCGAATGATTCTGTTGTATTCTTTGCTTGAGGGACATACCGTTAACATAGGTGAGCTGATATCCATTAATATATCGGGCAGCATACTATGCACAGGCTGGCTTACTCTATTGCAGTCCTATCACCAACCTCTGTGCATTATCTGGGGTGTCCATTGACCAAAGAGAAGAAATGATACCAGCCATTATTGCACTTACATCACAAATTGTCCAACAACTCCGACCAGAGAGGACAACACTGGCCGGTTTCTCATCATCACCTGTAATGTCATAACATCTTATAGGGAAAAAGTATTTCTTGGTAGGAAAAAAAACCTTACTTAGATCTACTCGACATTTTACTCTTGCATCAGGCTTATTATATTTTCCTTATTTATCTATCTGATTCTGTATCTCCACCTCTCACTGTCTCTGGTTACCTTAAGCTTTTGTAATTTATCATTTACTTTTCTTTTTAAATTCCTTTTTCTCTTTCTACTTTCCTGGGTGGGTATCCTTAGAACTTTACTATCTATTCTCGTAGCTTATCTCGAGCTTTTGAAAATCCACCAAGTTAACTAAAGAAGGTTTCTCAACTTGGGAAAAGAGTATGGTTACTATTATGAGAGAGAATACTAGAAAAGCTTGGAATTTCTTACTAACCAGTCTGTAAAGTTTGAGGACGTACTCGAGGATCGAATACTAGAGAGGTAGTGCCTCGTATATAAGTACCTCAGACATACTACGTATACAAGACCCTAACACTCTATCCAATGTAGTCACTGACTCCATAGACCATAATCTAACACCATCTTTGTAACATACCCCTCCAAGAGATGCTACCGATAGGGAATATGTAGACCTATTCCCTGAGCCTCTGACTATCTGACTACGATCATTTTTACTAAACTCGTCTCAAATTACTAACTCATGCATAGGGACCATTTCCCTGACTCATCAACATGAAATGCAACTCAATATAGATAATCGTTTACCCAAGAATACTCTCCCTTACAATTATATTCATAAACATTTTAACTTTATACAATGACCGATACAATACCAATGACTATTACATAACTTCTTTTCGATTATGACTGGACTGTCTCCCTTTGAATTGACCTGGTGGACTCAACACCCTAGTGACTGCCATCAGTATCCATCCTCCCAAGTTCGTCCTCCGAGTAAACCTGTAAAATAAAAACACTGGGAGTGGGGGGCTAGATCGTTTGAACGATCTAGTGAGTGGATAGTTTAAAAATAGGTACTAAAATACTTTTTTAAAATCCATGGTTCAAAACCAAAATCATCTCAAATCATCTTTTCTAAAATCTCTTTCATTATCCGAAAATAACTTTCTTTCTGGAAAAACTTTTCTGAAAACTGCTTTTGGTCTAAAATTCTCTGAATTCTCTTAAAACAGTTTCTTATGGAAAATCTTTCTTAAAACATTTTTTCTGTAAGTCTGTCTCTGAAAATGTGTATCTGAATGTCTGCTGGAAACCTAACGCATGTGGGTGTTATGTATTGATGTCCCCCCATAGGCCTAACTAGAGCCATGTGTGCAAATCCATGACATTGGAGGCGTTATGTATCATCGTCCCCCAATACATGCCATAATTTTGTCCCCGAAACTAGGGTATAGGGGCTTTACGTATCGCCACCTCCATAGCCCTGAATTACAGTGGTCTTGGGGTGTTACATATCGTCGTCCCCCAAGCCACAAATCTGGAGTCGGGGGTACGGATCTATGCTACCCTCCAGACTCTAAATCTAGGAAATATGGGT
Organism: Zanthoxylum bungeanum; assembly: GCA_019454045.1. Taxonomy (NCBI): domain Eukaryota; kingdom Viridiplantae; phylum Streptophyta; class Magnoliopsida; order Sapindales; family Rutaceae; genus Zanthoxylum; species Zanthoxylum bungeanum. The sequence goes on along the minus strand of SKCR01032199.1, from coordinate 8,966 downwards.
ATCTATCATCCATAATCCTGAACTGTATGTGCACACGATATCTGTATATGTCAATTTCATATCTGAATCAAGTTATATACTGAGATGAGTTTTTCATGTTAGAGTTCTACGGTCCCGAGGATCGAATATAAAGCATAAAACATGTGCGAATACAAATCGAGGAAGTTGCGGAATACTTACATCGATCGGTTGAGCGACGCGACAATGAACAAAAACTGATTTTCTGCTCTCCAAGAAGTCACGGCAGTGGCAGTTCTATGCTCCTCCATTTTCGGCTTTGGTAGTCCTTCATCAAGCTCCAAGATTTGTTAAATGATCCCAAGCTCACGGGTGGGTTTCCCTATCACATTCGCAAGACTCCGATGTGTGCTAGCACCTGTGATTTTGCAACAAAATTATGACATTTTCTTCTCCATGACTCACGGTTTTGGCAAAACCAGTGAGGAGAAAACAGCCCACAGTGGGCGTGGATGGGAGAGGAAGAAAGAGAAGAGAGATGTGTGTTTTGCTTGCCAAAATATGTATCTAATACACTTTAATTAATCAAAAAAATGATTTACCATTTTCTTTTTCCAAAAAATCAAATGGCATTAAAGTTTTCCAACAACCAAGATCAACTCCCATCAATCAATGAATAGTGACTGGTGTCAATCACTCAAAGTGAAAGACATCTATCACTTGATTGACGAATGATGTGACGCTAGATGCGACTAGCGATTTGACGCTAGATTTGACTTATGTGCCGTACTCGAATTCGAAATGCGAATGCGCTCGCAAACAATCCCGGGCTCGGGTTCGCTAATTCCAAATTAACGAATTTTCCATTGCGTCGTAAATAAATGATTTTGCCTAGGGAAATCACTATTCACGTCGCTAACGAATTAATTCTAAATTAATTTGTTCGCCAAATTAAAATCTAATTTTAATTCCGCGTCGAAATCCTATTTCGTATAATATATCGAATATATTATTTTTATCGATTAATTCCAAATTAATCGTTTCCTCTTTTATTGATATTTTATCCCAGATAAAATATCTCTGCAATTAATCCCAGATTAATTTTCTCTCTCATCTAATTAATCCCAGATTAATTAAGTGCGAGTCATACGTCATCGGTGAATCTTCGGGAAGCGACCCATGAGATCCCCGTATATGTTGGCAGTAAATACGATCGTCGGACTATCCGAACACGTAAGTACCTAGTACTACGTTTGTACCGATTTACAAGACAAGGTTGGCTTCTAGCAAAGCGCCATGCCTACCCAATTCTCCAGAAACATGCTTACAGGAATAAACGATCTATATCAGACGTAGTATTCGTAGTATTGCGTATTTCGATCCAGTATCGGATGATCACGTGCTAGCCCTGGGGCTGGAATTGTGTCTGCCCCGTACGAAGCACATGTCGGATCTCTAGTAACTAGTCTCTATAATCGGATATACATGACCTAGTCATAATATCCCGATAGCTGCAGCATTAGAGAACCATTCCCATACCATACGTGACCATCATCTCCATATAACTGGAGTGATACTTCCGTCTTGACATCACACCCAACACACTACGATTCTCAATATACCCAGAAGAGGCGTACACAGAACCTGTTAAAGCCTGGACGACCAAAACCAAAGTATATTGATTGTCGCAAGTATTAGCGGTGCAAGTCTCAAGTTAAGACCAAATACACCTACCCTGATTTCGGACTTCCATAAACACACAGTCATACTAGCAATGGAATTCCGAGGGGGTCTATCCAGAGCGAAGTGGTTTCCCGTACCATCGGTAAAACACAACCTCCTATTACACTTGCATTAGTATCCTATACCCAAATATATGAGAACTATGACGTTATGCCCTGACAACGCGCACAAGTGTAATACTAGTCTTTTACGTATTTATCGATGTCCAATCTCGATAATACTCTAACTAGGGATATTTAATGATTAATCCTTCGTGGATTGATATTGTCTAATATCATTCTCAATCCAGGAACTAATCATAAGGACCTCTTATCATTTATACATCTAGGTGATCTAATCACAAATGATAAGAGAGCAATCTCCTTTGTCACATAGTTAATTTGTACAACAACCCCATGATCTGTACAAATAGTGACGGTATGGGTCATAATTGTCCAACAATCTCCCACTTGGCCTATAGCCAGTCACTCGAGTGTCTTACACCCGGACTATGTACGGTTGGCTCAAATTGCTTATAAAAGGTTTTCGTCAGTGGATTTTCATGATTATCATCTGATGCGATTTATTCGTTCATCACATTGCCACAATGTATGATCCGAACGAATTAGATGAATATCGAAGTATGTATCTGGATCGTTGATGAGACCATTAATTCTTTAGCCTGTGATGAAGCCTAGCTCAGCTGCTATAGAACTATATCTAATCTAATTAGATTTATTAGCGACCCAGAAGGCTTCTATTGCTGCCTCAGCTGCAGTAATAACCCGCATTTGTTGTTTATTCGGTAACAATATCTTGCTTGGAAGATTTCCAGCTCACTGTTTTGTTATTCTCACTTTAGTCATCTTATCGGTTAGGAAACTTGCTACAGTGATCCCAGTCAATTCAAGTTTTCCATCTCCATAGTTTAGACAACATCCTTAGTTCTCTAAGATACTAAAGGATGTTCATAACATCAATCCAGTGACTATCACTTGGATTGGCATGATTGTGAATCCATATGCTCAAAGCGTATGAGACACCAGGTCGCGTACATATTTCATTGTACTATTTCACGGAGAGTTTTTCATGAAAGCCAAGCTTTCACCAATAATATTATGGGAATTTCATTTCCAAGAAATGATGTATATTATCATTATTTTATAGGACATTTATTGTCAGTGCGCTCCCACTAACCTCTTTATATTCACAAGAATCATTTCGTTTTGAATTAAATCATAAACTATTATGATTACATCAAAACGATAATTCTAAGAACACTATGTTTGCTTCAATCCAAACATGGATCGTATAACCCGCAAACTTTGTTTGCTAGTTATGGTACGTCAAAACCGACAGGATGTTTTAAACATCCTCCAAATGGTTTCCGTTTAGGGAAAGCGATTTTGCCGTTCGGCTGACATATTTCATAAATGAAACATCCAGCATTAGCAAGCATTATCCAAATAGATTTACCATGGCAACAGGTAAAATGTTGAATCGTAATCAACACAATGTTGATAACGATACCTTTCCGCTAAAAGCCTAACTTTATACGTTGGTATGTTGCCTTCCATGTATGTCTTCCTTGAAGACTTATATAGTACCAGTAGGCACAATGCCTTGCGGTACATCAACTAGTGTCCAAACATAGTTGGTTTACATGGATCCATTTCGAATTATATGGCACTTTGCCATAATAGGGAGTCTGTACCTTGTATCACTTCCCCATACGTAGTCAGTTGGTATACCTCAAAAGATTGACATCTTTACGAGGTGAGATCAGAAACCCATACCCTAGGTTGTCTTCTGACTCTCTCCGACTTACGCGGTTCTTGTGTATTCGAAGATTCTTGGTAATAGTTGCATCCTTGATGAACTATTTGTGTTCCATTAAGGACTCGGTGCCTGGAATAGTATTACTACAATATTCATCGAGTTTTACTATCCTCCCACTGACCACTACATATCGGTATTCCTCTTAGGAAAACCGCATGGCGAGCAACAATTAAATTGTTCTCTAGTGAGTTGTATAAGTACTATACTTACGGTTTCCCTAGGACAACCTACAATTGGCACTTATCCAATTTGGATTTTAGTTTGGTATCATCCAAATATATGCCTAGCATCCCAAATCATCAGGAGTGAGAAACCTAGTTTCTTTCATGTTCATATCTAATATGAAATCTATCAAACAGATTATTATGGAGCCTTATTCAAAATAAGTTATGCACTGTTTAAAGCTTATCCGTTGAAGGAAATGGTAGCTCAGAGCGATTCATGATTAACTTTATCATGTCTAACAAAATTCGGTTTATCAGTTCGGACACACCGTCAAAATGACGTGTTCCGGGAGGAGTCCTCATTGAAAGAATACTATACTCTTTCAAGTATATGAGAAACTTATTGCTTAAGTATTTTCCATTACGGTCTTACCGTGACGGTATAATACTATAGCCGATTTGTTTGTCTATTTTGTGTCGAAACTTTAAAAGTTTCCGATTTGTGTTTCAAAAGAAACACATAACCATAACGCAATGCCACATCCGTAAAGGTCACGAAATATTCATATCCACCTCTAGCCTAGCTAGACATGGGCCCACTTGCTTCACTATGAACTAGGGCTTATAGATTGGTGGCATTTGCACTTTTACCAAGTAAATAGTGTTTCAGGCACTTTCCCAATAAACTAGATTTGTAGACTTTATTTGATTGGATCAAATCAGTCCTAGTACCCACTCTTCGAAAGTGTGGATATACGAGTCTTGTTTAATTGTGTCCCCAACAACAATGCCACTAATAAGTCTCTTCTGATCAAATCGGATTGAGCTATTTGTTTGTCATGTATACATTTGAGATTTATTTATATTCAAAATATAAATGTTGTTATTCACATCTAATATGTTTATCTCAATATCATCTTTATATAATGAAACACTTAGTGTTTCTAGAATATAAAGGTTCACCCGCAGCGGGTTAAACACTGATATAGAGATAATGTTTCTATTCAAACTAGTTACATCATAACAGTTTCCTAATTTAAGTACATACCCGAAGGGTAGTTCCTAAACTTAGGTATCTACTGTTGAAACAACGACTTTCGTCCCGTTTCCAAATCGCAGATTAATCTCAATTGAAGTCAGTATCTTGCTCAAAGCAGATTCTGTATTTCAATGTATATTTATATAACACACTAAGTATCAAAAATCCAATTTTAAATACTAGTAATGAATATATTTATGACAAACATATTTGAAGTCAGAGCCATGCCCCGTCCTCAATTCCTTCATGTCTGATTTGTCCAAACGGCAGTCACGCTTCTGCGATCCCGTTTGCCACAATTTAGGCAGACATTTTGGGATATGTCATTTATCTTTCCAGAAGATTATAATGATTATGCCTTTGCCCTTTTCATATCCCAGAAGCCTTTGGCCAAGCCTCGGGTTTCTAGAATATCGAAGTAAGGTGCGTCTTGCGCTACTTGCTTTATTGGAAACTTTGACTTTATCTACTTGAGAAGCCTTTGGCCAAGCCTCGGGTTTCTAGAATATCGAAGTAAGGTGCGTCTTGCTGTGGGACACAGGACCTGGGCGACGCCGTTCCTAGGCTCGCGGCCTAGTTGGGAAGGATTACATAATATGGAGTCGCCACCCGGTGTGAACCGGGACAAAGATTTAAGGCCGCACTCACCCCTCGCAAGGGAAGACCTCAAACCGTTGGGTTCGGAATGGTCCCTTACTTATGTCACTTGTAATGAAAGGATTTATATAATAATTTAAACAAGCTGAAGTAACAATTATTTCTAGAGGTATCATGCTTCTAAATTCGCATTTATAAAATAAAATGTGCGCCTAAATATACGTGTATTTCATATATAAGATTGCATGCTTAACATATATCAAGATAGCAGCTAACATACATCTTTACTTGCATATCATATTCAGGAAAACACAAGCGCACATATTAACCATACAAGCACACATGGTAACCATACAAGCACACATAGTAACCATACAAGCACACATATGAGCATTTTTCCAAGTGGTACGTGGAATTGTAGCCCAAGTACAGACCGCACTACCGTCCATTCGGAATCGGCTACGGAATTTACGTCTGGGTTTCCATCCGATATACCGCGAGAAATAATACTCAAATGGTATCATGACACAAGCATATGAATGGTAATACATTTGCATAAGAAAGATCAACCAATAGGCAATTATGCATGAATATAATAAGACAGACTCAGTTCAGTGTGTGCACGTTCGGTAGCGTTCGTAAACGCGTTCGAACGGAAATGAAACAGAATGCTCACGTTCGAGTAGCGTTCGTAAACGCGTTCGAACGGAAATAAAAACAGAATGCTCACGTTCGAGTAGCGTTCGTAAACGCGTTCGAACGGAAATGAAACAGAATGCTCACGTTCGAGTAGCGTTCGTAAACGCGTTCGAACGGAGATGAGACAGAGGGCTCACGTTCGAGTAGCGTTCGTAAACGCGTTCGAACGGAGATGAGACAGAAAGCTCACGTTTGTATGGCGTTTGTTAACGCGTTCGAACGGATACGAGACCTGACACATATAAGGCAAAAACACATGCGCGTTCGAGTTGCGTTCGTGAAAGACGCGTTCGAACGGATACGGGCCTGATGCAATACATAAACAGAAAATAAAAGGGCGCGGCGAAGCACTGCCGTAAAGGTGACCTTTTGGGGCTCTTGATCTCTCAAAGAGAGGACCTTTAGACCAACATGCTAAGCCCATGCGCGTCACATCACACATGCAAGAATAGAACCAATCATATCAACCAAGTATGCCCGATTGAACATATCTCACATCCAATCTGAACACACATCAACCGCGCGCGGTAAAGCATCGTGGTAAAGGGCTTTTAGCCCCTCCCCATAGGGGATCTCACAGCACACTTACTAAGCCCATGCGCTCGATTGACTTATACATACGAAAATGAAGATAACAATATCAAACTAAGTATGCCCGATTGAACGTATCTCGCGTCCAACCGAACATACATCAACCGACGCGGCGAAGTAGTGTCACGAAGGTGGCCTTCTCGGCTCTTTGTCTCCTAAATGGAGGACCTTTGGACTAACTCACTAAGCCCATGCGCTTGGTTGAATCATGCATAACTAACGACATATTGAGTTTAGGTAAAACAAACTAAATAAACAAGGGCAACACAACAAAAGAAAGATGATGTCGTTTACCCAAGCGATACGTGGAATTGTGGCCCGAGTACAGATCATATTACCGTCCATTCGGAATCGGCTATGAAATTTATGTCCGGGTTTCCATCCGATATACCGCGAGAGTTGACACCTCTCTCATTCATCCAATACCCACAACATACATCATACACACAATGTACCGCAAATACAGAAAATATAATCAAAATAAATGACTGGAAAGTAAAAATGAGAATAAATGTGAAAGATACCCTCAGGTCTAACCTTTTAAGCCGTCTCTCGGACTCACGTTCCACGAAGATCGAAGGGGGTAAAAGCTCCGCAACTTTTTCTGGTCTGCTGGTTCAACGTCCTAGCTCACTGTTTCACCGCTTTGCCTACGATTCGAACTCTGTTCTGCTCCTATTCGGCTCCTGTTTTGCTGCTCGCTGCACGGGCTACCTGTTTCAATGTTTTCAAATAACTATTCCAAGTTGTGTGGGTTTTTAGTGCGATTAATATGATTATTTTTAAGATTATCTATGTAGTTTTTATGTTACTGTTTTTTAGGATTTTGGGGACTGTTTTGGGAGGATTTTCGGTGGTGGTTAGGGATTGTTTTGGTGTGATTTTCTGTAGTGTGAGAGTGGGATCAAGGGAGTGATATGCTCGTGATGTCTAGGATTTCTGCTATAATTCTTGTGTGAGTTGTGTGTATGAGCTAGAGAGATTGGAGAGAGGTTTGGGTTGTAAATTCTATGTGTTAAGCCGACCAAGGCTTGGGTGAGGGGTTGTTTATATAGAGAAGGGTTAGGGTTGACAAGAGAAGGGATTTTGTGCATTAAATAGGATATGATTTAGTGTTTAGCAAGGAAAGTCAAAGATTGAGGGGGGACAAATTTGGTTTAGATTAGGAAGTCAATACTTTTAAATTGGTGGATATCTTATTGAATTAGGAAGTCAAATATATGATTGGCTTTAATTGGTTAAGATTGATTTTATTAGGCAAATCTTATTTTTAGTTTTAGTATATAATATATTTGATTCATTTATATTAGGCATGATTTTATTTTATGTTTTATTTAATTGGTAAATGATTTAAATGTTTTATTTTAATGTTTAATATTTAATTAATATTTATTTATTTAATTTGGGATTGTGTTTTATGGGCTTTGGGGAGCTAAATGGGCTGGGCGTGAGGCTAGCAGCAAAACCAGAATTACCGAACCGTTCGAACTATTACACGAACGCGACACGAACGCCCGCAATCTGTTTCCCGTTCGAACGAACAAGTAACGAAGCAGCAATAACGAAGACAGTGAGCTTATTTATCCTGAATTTCCCCTTCCGATATCCGTTTCCCGCGGCATCCGTGACTCAAAAGGTAGTGCCTCCAAATGAGGCTCATCATCGGGTTTCACATGCGAAAATGCAATGCCTACAGTCGCCCCCACTTTGATGGGACTTGTGCAGTGTTGACTTTGAACAATCCTATCAAAGTTATGCAATGCATTTTACTTACCTGGCTAGCTAGCTGTCTCGAGCTGAGCTGATACTGCAGTGGACCTCGATCCTGAGACGCGTCTCGATGCTGCTGATAATGTGGACCTCGAACCTGGGACGCATCCCAATAGCTGCAACTGATAACGGGGACCTCGACCCTGGGACGCATCCCAATACCGCTGACAAAATGTGGGCCTCGACCCTGGGACGCATCCCGAAAATGATGATGCAGTGGACCTCGATCCTGGGACGCATCCCAATAGCTGCAACCGACAACGGGGGCCTCGACCCTGGGACGCATCCCAATACCGCTGACAAAATGTGGGCCTCGACCCTGGGACGCATCCCGAAAATGATGATGCAGCGGACCTCGATCCTGGGATGCATCCCAATAGCTGCAACCGACAACGGGGGCCTCGACCCTGGGACGGTCCCAATACCGCTGACAAAATGTGGGCCTCGACCTGGGACGCATCCCGAAAATGATGATGTGGAGCTTCGCTCCTCAGCCAATATGGGCTTCGCCCCCAAGCTGACATGATGTGATACGGAGCCTCGCTCCCCAGTCGATATGGACTTCGCCCTCCGAGACCCATACCCGC